>JADKXX010028957.1:0-18557 GCA_017310255.1 Butorides virescens
CAGGGGTAGGGGAAGGGTTGGGCTGGGTGATCTTAAAGGGTTTTCCAACCTCAACGATTCCATGATTCATCTGCGAAGGAGCGTTTGGTTAACAGGGAGGGCTGGATTGGCTCCAGCTTCTTTCCTTGCAATGCAATCAATACCTGGGCTCCATCTGCTCTCTCCCTCATACTTTCCAGCTTGGTCAATAGCTCGTTTTGATTTGAAAACCCGGCTCTGCTTTCAGGTCCTGGCCAACCTTCTGCAGCCAGGACTCCGCTGTGAAAATTGGCCAGGAGCCGTGTCCTGCTAAGCCCGGCTCCACGTGTCTCTCTCCTCAACTCCATCCCGAACCCTCGCCAATGCATTTAAGTGGGCAAAGCAGACATCTGTGACTCAACAGGCTGCAAATCTCCAGTGTTGCAAGCCCATCCAGACCTGGATTTGCAGGAGGAGTTGGTTGGTTTAAGGATCTAGCCAGTACCGCTGTGGTGGCTCTTCAGGCAAGGTCTAAATGAGCTCTGAACGCCTTGAAACAGGAATTTGCGCGTGCTAGCAAGGCCCAGAGGAATTCATGGAAGAAAAATGTATCAGAGGCTATGAAATACAAAGAGCACAGCTCTGTTCCGGGATGTTCCCGAGCCAGAGATTGTTGCTGTGTGTTACACACACAGAGAATCCCAGCATGGTCGGGGTTGGCAGGGCCCTCCGGAGCTCACCCAGTGCCACCCCCCTGCCCAAGCAGGCTCACCCAGAGCAGGGGGCACAGGACAGCGGCCAGGCGGGGGTTGAAGATCTCCAGAGAAGGAGACTCCACAGCCCCCATGGGCAGCCTGGGCCAGGGCTCCGTCACCCTCAAACTCAACAAGTTCTTCCTCACATTCACCAGGAACCTCTTCTGCTCCGGTTGGTGCCCATTGCCCCTTGGCCTGGCGCTGGGCACCACTGGGAAGAGTCTGGCTCCGTCCTGGTGACCCCCACCCTTGAGATATTTGTAGGTGTTGATGAGATCCCCTCTCAGCCTTCTCTTCTCCAGGCTGAACAAGCCCAGCTCCCTCAGCCTCTCCTTGTAGGGGAGATGCCCCAGTCCCCCCATCATCCTTGTTGCCCTCCCCTGGACTCTCTCCAGTAGCTCCTCATCCTCCTTGAACTGGGGAGCCCAGAACTGGACGCAGAGCTCCAGGTGGGGTCTCAGTGGGGCAGAGCAGAGGGGGAGGAGAACCTCCCTCGCCCTGCTGGCCACGCTCCTCTTGATGCACCCAAGAGTTATTGCTGGCGTAGCAGAGCTCAGGGCACTCAGATGCTGCCAAGCACCATTTGCCCATTAGAGGGGGGGGGGGGGGAAAAAAGGACATTTATCCTCAAAACACCTCTCCAGGATCCAGAAACACATTAAAAAAGGATGAAGAAGGGTCACAACTCAGACCTGAAGGCTCATTTCAGAGCAAACCTCTTACCTTGAGGAACTCAAGCATGGGCTGCTGGATTTTCTCCTCCAGCTCCGTGATGAGCTTGTTGAGGAGTGTGATCTCCTTGGAGAGGTCAGTGATGTTCTCGTTCTGCCTCTTGGCAATGTTCTTCTCCATCTTCTCCAGCTGCCCCAGGAGGATGTGCTCCTGGTCATACAGAAACTGCCGCAGCCTCTCGAACTCCAAGAGCAGCTTCTGCCGCTCATTCTCGATGGTTTTCTGGGAATGAAATGCAGTAGAAAGGGGGTTTAAGCTGGGTGCAATGATTTTTGGGGTGGAGAGGGGCCACCTGGTGAATTTGGAGCATTGGCCAGGGTCATTGCTTCTTGCTTGTGAGATTGGGGGCCTTCAGTTGGGGTGGGGTGAGGAGATATTGTGCGCGGACAAAGGCCTTGAAGAGGGGTGGGGAGGCGAGATCAAAGACCACAGGCAGTTACTCCACCAACAGCCCTTATCATCCTTCTCCTGCAGGTGTCCCCACCCGGATCCCTATCCCCACCACCCCACGGCGCTGCATTGTGGGGACCCACCAAGAGCTCCTGGGTTTTCTTGTCATCGTTCACTTTAAATTCCAGGAGCTCTTGCCGCTCCTTCTTCAGGAAATCCAAGCGTCCCTGGATTTTCTCCTAGGAACGAGGAAAGAAAAAATGAATGCCTGGTCCTGCTTCCTTTGGCCACTCTCGATTCCCTTTCCCGCACTCAATTCCCTTTCCCGCACGCGATTCCCTTTGCTGCATTCAATTCCCTTTGCCGCACTTGATCACCTTTCCTGCGCTCGGTTCCCTTTCCCGCACTTGATTCCCTTTCCCGTGCTTGATTCCCTTTGCCGTGCTCAATTCCCTTTCCCGCGCTCGATTCCCTTTGCTGCACTCGATTCCCTTTCCCGCACTCGATTCCCTTTCCCACGCTCAATTCCTTTTGCCGCATTTGATTCTCTTTGCTGCACTCAATTCCCTTTCTCGCGCTCGATTCCCTTTGCCGCACTCATTCCCTTTGCCGCACTCATTCCCTTTGCTGCACTTGGATCCCTTTGCCTCATTCGATTCCCTTTCCTGCGCTCGATTCCCTTTCCTGCCCTCGATTCCCTTTGCAGCATTCAATTCCCATTCCCGCACCGCTCCGCCTGCGCACATTTTTTTCTCGCCTCTGTGCACAGCGAAGCAGAATTGCAGGACCAGCGCGGGGGCGTTCGCGCCGGCTGAAGATGCTGGCTCGGCTCTGCCCACGCTCACCCCGACACCCACATTTGCAACCCCTCCCCCCCCAAAAAGGGCTGCCCATGCGTGCAGCCAACAGCAGGAGACGGAGGATGCCAGGGGAGGGCACGTGCACCCGTTTTGTCGGCTGCTGCTCCCACCTCCCCCGCCGTTTGGCCCACGTAAAGCTCCGCCTGCCTTTCATCCACTTCTCTTCATCTTTGGATGCTCGCCCAGACCTCAAACAGACGTCGGGGGGGTTTCGCTCCGCAGCCTCTTACCCTACCGATAAGGTGGGTGCCCGTGGGTGGTGTTTGCAGCGCGACACTCGCGGGGCTCAAACCTGCGGCGCTTGGGTGGGAGAAACTCTTGTCTTGCGGCCGGCCCTGCGGTAAATCCCCTGCTCCCCCCAGCTGCCGAGGCGATGGGATGTCACGCGAGGGTTTTGTGTATCTTGGGGGGGGGAAGTTTCCAGGTCTTTGGAAAGCTGGAAAGCAGCAACCGGCTCTTTGCAGGGAAGCTGAGCACGAGGCCGAGCCCGGAAAAGCCAAGTGACGGTGCGGGGACTCGCTCGAGCATGAACACGCAGCGCGACGCGTGTCACCAGGGGGCAGAAAGGCCTGGGCGGGGGGGGTGTGTCTTCCTCAGGGTGGACAGACAGATAGACAGACAAGGTACCTTGTACTCCTCAGATGCCTCATCGACGGGTACCACGGCGTGTGGCCGGTGCTCCCGGGACCTGTCGCACACCACGCAGATGGTTCTCCGGTCGTCCTTGCAGTAGAGCTTCAGGGCTTCCCTGTGCTTTGCGCAGAGCCCGTCCTCCTCGGCGCCCTTGGCCCCGCGGAGGGTGAACTGGCTGATGATCTCGGACATGTTCGCCAGCTGCCGGTTGGGTCTGAAGCTCTTCTGTTGGAAGACCTCTCGGCACTGTGGGCAGGGGAAGTCCATCTCTAGGTCCTTCCAACTCTTGATGATGCACGCCCGGCAGAAGTTGTGCCCGCACTCAATGGACACCGGGTCTTTGAAGAACTCCAGGCAGACGGAGCAAGTGGCTTCATCCTGGAGATTGCCGGGCAGAAACACGGCCGCCATGGCCTCTCTCCTGCGGGCAAGGACTGATTTCACTGGGGCTGGACACGGAACATGAATGCTTGGCATCCAGCCCCAAGTGGGCGTTCCTCTTCCAGGAACGAGCCTGCTGCCCGAGGTCACTTCTGCAGTGTCCGGTTTCTTTAAACTGGCAACAAAGACCTCGGCATTAGGCGACAACACATAGGTAGAAGAGACAGAAAAGCGGGAAGGTCCCTTCCCTTTGCTCCCCTACAAATCCTGGGCTCCCTGACATGCCTTTTTTTTTTTTTTCCCCAGGAGGGAGGTGGGAAAAGGGAAATCGTTTGGGCCATGGCCACCGGCTCCAGGTCTCATTGCTTTTTGGCTGACCCGGTGCTAAATCTGAGGCCCCAGGCTGGCGTTTAACGGCTGCTCTAGGCTCTGGGCCAGGTAACCATCTGAGCTCTCGTTAAAGACTCGTTTCGCCCTGGAAGCTTCAGCTGGGGGACTCAGATGACTTGGTTGAGCTCCAGGGCTCAACGGGGGCCATAAAAAGCAACAGGAGAAAGGGAATACGCGTGGATGCAAAGTCAAGATCTGGGACTGGGGGAGGGAGCTTCCCACATCCAGAAAGATTAACCTCTGGCTCAGGGTTCTGCACCTCAACCCCCCCCCCCTTTTTTTTTTTGCCTTCCAAGACCATTTCATGCGGCTTTGGAGGTCTTGCATTCATTGGGAATGGCAATTAATAGACGAGGGCCTTCCTTGGCTGGAGTTTGCCTGTGATATGGTCGTCTCCACCTGAGCAGCTCACCAAAGCTCGTTATGGAGAACAGAGGTAAAAGTCATTTAGTTACTGGTGGGGGCAGGGGGACACATTGCCATCAACAGAGAAATGAGATTTGTCTTCTCCTAAAGAGGACTTGAGAAACAGCTCAAGTGGTCCTATCCATAAATGCCAGTGGCAAGGTCAGCCGGGTTGATCTGACATCCCCCAGTTGAGATCTTTCCCTTGGAGACAGCTGGAGCTAAGAGGAGACAAATCCCAACCCCAGCGGTTGTACCGGAGGCGTTTTATTAACAAAATTAGTCTCAGTGTCCTGATTCCAGGGGTTCGCAAAGGGTTTCTGGTTTGTAGTAGGGGTTGTGTTCATCCCGATACCTTGGAAACTGGGGAAGAACGCTGAGGAGGGTGATAAAGGAGTGGGTTTTGCTTTTGCTTGGCTTCATTAATCAGCTTGTGGATATTGTATGAAGATGTTGACTTCTGGATGCAACCACGATGCAGGTGTGCAAGCAGAAACTCAACAGCCCATGGTCTACTCCTCACCGCGTCCCTTGTATAGCCCCCCTCCATGGCTGGACTGATCACCAGCCGAGTTAATCAGTAGATAAAGAGAGCTGAAGGTAAGACTTTAAGACAATTAGATCAGTTGAGCTTAAACCAAGATGTAGACAGAATAATTAAAGTAGGCCCAGAAGAATAGAGGAGAGGTTAGAGGTCCAGCTCTGGAGCCCTCGGCACAAGGAGGACATGGACCTGTTGGAGCGGGGCCAGGGGAGGGCGACCAAAATGCTGCGAGGGCTGGAGCCCCTCTGCTCCAGGGCCGGGCTGGGAGAGTTGGGGGTGTTCAGCCTGGAGAAGAGAAGGTTCAGGGCAGAGCTGAGTGCGGCCTTGCAGGGCTTCAAGGGGGCCCTTAGGAAAGGGGGGGACAAGCTTTTTAGCAGGGCCAGCTGTGACAGGACAAGGGGGGATGGTTTTAAACCAAAGCAGGGCAGGTTTAGACTGGAGCTGAGGAAGAACTTCTTGACCCTGAGGGTGGTGAAACCCTGTCCGGGGTTGCCCAGAGAGGGGGTGGAGGCCCCATCCCTGGGAACATTGAAGGCCAGGTTGGACAGGGCTGTGAGCAACCTGATGTGGTTGGAGATGTCCCTGCTCCTGCAGGGGGGTTGGGCTGGGTGACCTCTGGGGGTCCCTTCCAACCCAAACCATTCCATGATTCTATGATTAAGTTTTTATGCTTTTGCCTTGCGTTCACAGCAGCGGCTGAGAGAAGGCTTTTTGATGGATGAGCCAATGGACTTCATGATTGAGAACTGAGACAGAACGATGCAAGTATGCCAACCTGTGGGACACAATGGACTTGCAGCTGGTCAGACTAATGAGGAATTGTGAACACCATGGAAACTCTCTATGCAATTATGATAGAAGTATATAAAAGTGTTGTGCTTGTGATTTCCATTGGCCACTCACTGAGGTGATGGCCCAACTTGGAGCTGCAAATAAAGGCAAATCCAGAGACTCGTGAAATTCTTTAACAGAGGGGCAACTGCCCTCCTCCTGAGCCTCTCTCGTAACTTTAAAAACTTCTCCGTCATTTGCACTTTCTGGCATCCGCTAAACGGGACCGTCAGGCTCCGGGCGTGCGTTTACAGCTAAAGCCAGCCTGGTTCATTTGGGACTGGAAATGAGTTTTTATTCAGCTCATAGAATCATGGAATCGTTTAGGTTGGAAAAGACCTTTAAGATCAAGTCCAACCGTTAACAGGTCAGTTTAATTACCAACAGATCGGTTTAATTACCAACAGGTTGGTTTAAATACAGTCCCGGCCTTGGAAGGGAATCCTTCATCTTCTCATGGTAAAAATAAAATCAGAAAAACAGTGCTTTGCTACAAGCCAGGTTAGTTTGTGGTTGGGAAGAACACAGAACAAACGACTCAGGCAAATAGCAGAATATATATATATTTATATTTATATGTATATATTCACACACAGGCCCATACATACAGGTGCATGCATGTGGACACACATATACCCCATGCACAGTCTGGGGGCTGAGCTCCTGGGAATCAGCTCTGCTGAGAGGGACCTGGGGGTCCTGGTGGGCGACAAGGTGGCCATGAGCCAGCAGGGTGCCCTGGTGGCCAAGAAGGCCAATGGCATCCTGGGGTGCATCAAGAGGAGGGTGGCCAGCAGGGCGAGGGAGGTTCTCCTCCCCCTCTGCTCTGCCCTGGGGAGACCCCACCTGGAGTACTGTGTCCAGTTCTGGGCTCCCCAGTTCAAGGAGGATGAGTCCTACTACTGGGGAGAGTCCAGGGGAGGGCAACAAGGATGATGGGGGGACTGGAGCATCTCCCCTACCAGGAGAGGCTGAGGGAGCTGGGCTTGTTCAGCCTGGAGAAGAGAAGGCTGAGAGGGGATCTCATCAACACCTACAAATATCTCAAGGGTGGGGGTGACAAGGATGGAACCAGACTCTTCTTAGTGGTGCCCAGCGCCAGGCCAAGGGGCAATGGGCACCAACCGGAGCAGAAGAGGTTCCTGGTGAATGTGAGGAAGAACTTGTTGACTTTGAGGGTGACGGAGCCCTGGCCCAGGCTGCCCAGGGGGGCTGTGGAGTCTCCTTCTCTGGAGATCTTCAACCCCCTCCTGGCCGCTGTCCTGTGCCCCCTGCTCTGGGTGAGCCTGCTTGGGCAGGGGGGTGGGACTGGGGGAGCTCCGGAGGGCCCTGCCAACCCCTGCCATGCTGGGATTCTGGGATACCCCTATATACACAGTATAAATCCATTTACACATGTGCAGCTCCCTACAGCAAAGGAATTTTTCTGCCAGCCATTGTTTCCACTGCTGTGTGTATTCACCTACCTACCCCCGCCCATATACATCGATATCTATTTATACCCACACCCTATGGAAGGGAAAGTGCTTTCTCTTCCACTTCCCATTCCTCTCGAGCTGTAAATAAACACACGCTATAGATTTTCCCCCACGCCACGTGTACGTTTTTCATCGCACCTCTGTGGAGAGGAAGACGAGGTGGCCAACGAGCCTACGGCCAATGAGCCAGCGGGCAACGAGCCAGTGAGAAATCCCCGTGCCACTCAGAGATGCATAAATAGCAAAGGGAAATGGGAAAAATGGGCAGCCCAGTGGGAAAAGCCAGAAAATGAGGTGGGCATAGGGAGAAAAAAAAAAGGACAGACAACCTCCAGACAGATGGACAAGCGCATCCCATTGCCCTCCCTATGCCCCCCCGCCCCCAGCTTCCCCCGCATACCTCGGAGCAGAGGTGTAGGAAAGGGTCATCCTCCCGAATCGCCCCACCTTCTGCACGGGGAGGGTGCTAGAGGAGGGCAGGTGGGAGACGAGCCGGGTAGCCGAGGGGTCCCAGCGGGACACAGCCCGCGGCAGTCGCTCCGCCGTGCTCTGGCGAAGGAAACCAGCACGAGCCCTGGACACCTCCGACATTTCTGTGCCGCTCAAGCTCCTGCTCCTGCTCCTTCCCACCCCTCGGTTGCCCCATTTGTCCCCTCTGTCACCCTCCGCCCCATCTCACTTACCATTCCTTCCCCTCCCCCATTGCATCTATCCTGGGTGCCTACCGATCGCTTTCCCTCCTCCTCCTCCTCCTCCTCCCCAGCCACTCTGGCTCTGCTTGCCTTCTCCGTGCCAAAGCTCTTTTCCCTGCCCAGAGCCAGGATCACATTTCCAACACTTCCCTCCACCTGTCTCCAGCCCAGACCTTCTCCACAGGCTCCCTGCAACCCTTTAACCCTCTCCAATGCCCCATCGTTCCCTCCAGAAGAGCAGGGGCTCAGGAAGGAGCGGACCTTTTCACCCCTCCACCAAAACCATCAGTGAATGATTCATCTCCCAGCTCATATTTGGGGCAGTGCCACACAAAGAAGGGCAGAAACATCTCCTGCAGGACATCTCCCACCTACCACAGGTGGCCTGTTTAGGTGGGGAAAGGTTGGGACATCCAAAACGACAGGGAAGAGGGTGGGTGGGGGGGAAATTCAACCCCAATAACATGGTTCCTCATAGGAGTGGCTTTTGGTACCAAACCACCCTGGGATTGATCGTCCTTTAAAGCTTTGTCTTACGTTAGGTGAGTCCAAGCATATTCAGGCTCTCGTGCCTGTGCTTCCAGGTAGGACACATGCGAGCAATCACTGTCCTGCACTGGAATTCCCCCCTGCTTACCCCAAAACTTGGACTACGAGGCTGGATGGACAAAGATCTGGGCTCTGTCCCAAGCCTGGAAGGGGGTCTCCTCCAAACTTCTCATTCCAGAAACAGGTCAGAAGTTGGACCCGGCTCCAGAAGACACCTGTATCTATGCATGGAAGAAGCCCCTACAGCCCCACAGGAATCTCTGCGGCCATTGATTTCTCGGCAAAACAAACTCCTCAGGCTGGGGTGTAATCCCCATGCAGCAGACAGGATTTCTTTTTAATCCTCGTTAAAAGAAATTAGGATCTGTCTTTGAGCTTAATGACTTCTCGCAGCACTGAGCTTCCCAGCTGCAAATGCCTCGGACAACATAAACCCTCTTTTCCTTTTATTTCCCCCCGCCTTGTGTTGCAGTAAGACAGAAAAAGTCAAAAAAACCCCATTTTCCTCAACCAGACGGTGCCAACAGCCGGATCGCCACCTCTACCCGATTCCCACACTTTATGCTCAGGGTTTCTCCTCCCACCATAGACATTTTGCCCTCAAAGGTATGGGGTGAGGGCTAAAAAAAGCCCATTTATTTTAAAACTGCCTGTAATGCATCAGCCTCTCCTCTTCAGGGCCTTTGCAGCAACTACAGCTTGTGCTGAACCGGTCAAGCTGTTCCTTTAGGCTTGATTGGAAGTCGACAGCAGGAGTTTGGTACCTCCTGAAGGACCATTTGTTGCCTACATTAGAGGGGTGACTCCACTTCTGTTGACTATAAGGGAATCCCAGCATGGCAGGGGTTGGAAGGGACCTCCAGGGATCACCCAGTGCCACCCCCCTGCCCAAGCAGGCTCACCCAGAGCAGGGGGCACAGGACAGTGGCCAGGCGGGGGTTGAAGATCTCCAGAGAAGGAGACTCCACAGCCCCCCTGGGCAGCCTGGGCCAGGGCTCCATCACCCTCACACTCAACAAGTTCTTCCTCCCGGTCAACTGGAACCTCTTCTGATCCAGTTGGTGCCCATGGCCCCTTGTCCTGGAGCTGGGCACCACTGGGAAGAGCCTGGCTCCGTCCTGGTGACGCCCACCCTTGAGATATTTGTAGGTGTTGATGAGATCCCCTCTCAGCCTTCTCTTCTCCAGGCTGAACAAGCCCAGCTCCCTCAGCCTCTCCTCGTAGGGGAGATGCTCCAGTCCCCCCATCATCCTTGTTGCCCTCCTCTGGGCTCTCTCCAGGACTTCCTCATCTTTAATAAATCCCCCATACCTATGAGATGTGCAGGTCCTTTACTTCTCTCACCTCCCAGCAGCTCCCTGACACTCTCCCTTTGCAACCCTTGCTGCAAAGTTCCCACCAAGGAAGTTCCCAGCCCTGCGCTGTAGGGAAAAAAATGGGATGCAACGGGGGGGAACGCAACCGGGCAAGGCAATGGGGGGGACGCAACTGTGCAACGCAATGGGGGGGGACGCAACCAATGGGGTAACGCAACCTTGGCTTGCCCTTGGGGTTTCAGTAGCAGGATTGTGTTCGGGGCCCCAGGCTGCTTCCAGACCACCGGGAATGCTGAGTCTGAAGAGCTGTTAATAGGAGCGCCTGCCTGGAGAAGGAAAACACGCACGGGAGCCAAATTCAGCTGCCAGTTATAAGCCTGCAAGGTTTATTGCTGAAACAAAATCAGGCCAGATGCGTAGGGGAGCCCTGCAGACGGAGCGGGTCCGACCATCATAATTTAAAGGCAATCATCGTTCAAGATCAAATTGAGGCCTCGTAGCATTGAAGCGGCTGGACCACGCCGGTAGCCCTCATCCTGCCCCCGCTGGGGGTTAGTCTGTGGGGTCCTCATCCCACTCCTCGTTGCAGAGGTCCGTCTCGCAGCAGGAATAGCGGGACGTCAGGCGGGACTCCGCGTCGGATGCCCGTTCTCGGCCGCAGTTCATGGCAGAGGTGCAGCCTTGCTGGTAATAGAGGGTGACCTTCCCTGCAGGGGTGGTGGGCAGAGAGGGACCGCGTGGTTGGAAGAAAGCAGCGCTAATTAATTATTCGCAGACTTGGAAGTGACCTGAGGAGAAACCAGCCCCTTCAAATGAAGTCACACCCAAATGACGTCACGCCTTGCTTGTTTTAATTAGGAGAAAGAGCTAAGCAAGGTGTGTGCGCACAGACCAAAACTCACTTGGCTTTTTTTTGGGGGGGGGCGGCGGGGCCTCTCCTTTTCCTAAAAGAGACTTTTTTTTCCACCATACCTAGGGCAACCTCCATCGGGAGAATGAATTTGGCCCCTTGCATTAACCCTTTCCCACATCGTTGCGTCCTCGTTCATTCAGCAAAACAATTTGGTTTTCCCAAGGCAAGAGCAACCCCCGCTGAACCAAAGGAAATCCATGGCTTTGACCACCCCCACCCCCACTACGTACCCAAGGAGGTTTTGATGATGGCGCATTTCTCCCTCCGCTCACAAGTCGTCTCGTTTGCTCCCCGGAAACATCCAACGAAGGGGATCTTGTACTTGCAGACTTTGCATTGAAGAGCCTCAACTGCAGCAGAGAAGAGGCAATGAACGTGGGGCTCCGTTCCACCAGAGCCAGGGGGATTTTTCCTTCAAACAGCCCTACGATAAGATGGGGGTGACCCCAGAGGAGATGTAGAGCCACCAGGGAAGGGGCCAAGCACCACCTTTGCTAACGGACCTGGTAATGGGAGCCCTCAAGTGCAGGGGAGAGGTAGATGATGCCTATGGATGTTTAACCCTCCTCGGCAGAGCTTTGTGGGCAGACATGGCCTTTGGTGAACAAACCCAACTGCAGACCCTTGGAGAATAAACGTGGATGGGGGCTCTGGGGTGGGGCTCATCCAGCTGCAATGGTGTTCACCCACAGCAAGGCCATCAAAAGAGCTCTCTGGGGCAGAGCAAGTGCCCATCTAACCCTGGATCCAGCAACCTCCGGTGGAGCTCCTGGCCCAGAGGAGGTCTCTTTGGATTTAACAGCTCCCCTGGGAGCGACGAGATGGGAGAGGAAGTCATTTTTCAGTCAAGCGATGATGAAAACAGTTGCAGAGATTTTCCCTCCACTGACTGTGGACTCAGAGAGTCGCTGAGGTTGGAAGAGACCTTTGAGATCATCAAGTCCAACCGTTAACCCAACCCTGCCATTCCAGCGGGTGACGCCCTGCTCACGCAGTGACACCACCGCAGACAGCAAGAGCTTGGCCAGGCCCATCCAACCACCATCAGATATTCCCCTGCCCTTTATTAAATCCCTTATTAAAAATCCTTTATTAAATATTAACCCCGCCCCCCCCCAACTTACTGACTCCGATGCACAAGACAAGGGTCAGCCCGACCACGAGTGCCTTCATCTTGGGATAGGGGACGGATCCTGACCTCCCAAGCTGCAGCTCAGCCCAGCACAGGGTTACCTATGAACGAGAATGGCTCAGGCAGTTTACTAATCCCTGTAACGAGTTTCCTCAGTGCTCAGCCTTCTAGCAGAGGGGAGGAAACAAATCAGGCAAATACTTCACGGTACAGATGTTTGTGGTGTCCCTTTTGGGGCAAAATGAGTAGAGAAGCTTGAAGCACGTTGTTAAATAACCCTCCAGTACCTTAACAGAAATACGGGCAATCCCACCTTTCTGCTCTATTCATTTTAATAGCTGTTCTTTCAATGCCAAAATCACGGGATCATTGAGGTTGCAGAAGCCCTTGAAGCTCCCCCAGCCCAACTGTTGCCCTACCTCTGCCATCCCACCCCCAAACCCCAGCCCTCAGCACCGCCTCTGCCAGGCTGTTAAATCCCCCCAGAGGTGGGGACTCGACCCCTTCCCTGGGCAGCCCCTTGACAATCTCCCAAGTGAATAAAATGCTCTTATGAGGAAAAAAACCACACCCCGCATTTCTTTATTTCCCAAGGTGCTTCCACCTCTTGCGCAGGTATAGCACAGGCAATGGTCCATAACCAGGAAAGAGAAAGGGGGAAAAAAAATGGAAGCGCCCAACGTGGGGCTCGAACCCACGACCCTGAGATTAAGAGTCTCATGCTCTACCGACTGAGCTAGCCGGGCTGCTGAGACCCCTCACTTTACAACACTTTTTCCCCCCTAAAAGTGTAAATTTGAGGCTGTTTTAGCAAAGTGCCCAATTGGACAAGTCTAAAAATAGGGATATTCAAATACGCGGAAGCTCTTCCCTGGGAGACTTAAGAGGGCACACTGGGACGGTGCCAGCAGACGGTGAAATGGAGAAGGAAGACACAGAAAAGTCCCAAAACAAAACCCCAGGAGAGGGTCCCTTACCAGGCTCTGCTTTCCCTCCCGAGGTCCAAGCATCCACCAGCCACACGTCCCCGCTGCCTTTATTCCTCTCCGGTGCATGGGCTGACTCAGGACCTGAACGACCTCGGAGCCGATGGGGGATATTGTTTGGTGGGAACAATGCTTCTGCTCACACCTGGGCAAACACGGCTCCTCGCCGAGCCCGGACAGACCTTCCAGGACATAGGATCATTCATTACATGGGCGAGTCTACAGCTCTCCAGCCAGTTAATCTCCCGTTCCGCAGAGAAACACCCCCCGCTCCCAACGTTGAAGTCAACCTGGGCTTAACTCTCCCAGAAAGCCCCAGAAAGGCAGATTTTTATAGATCTACGGGTAAGCCTAAAGCCCTTCTCTGCTTGTGAAGGCAGCACCTTCCCAAGTCCCCTTTTGAGACCAGCTAATTTGGGGTTCCCCCCCCCAAAATAGCACCAATAACAGGGGGAGAAGGCTGCACCTCATCCCATTTGGGGGTCCTGCCACAAAGCGAAGCCTCCCTCCCCCTGTTCATGTTTGATCACATTGATTTATCCCACTGGGTGCAAGTTTGCATGGGGCAGAGAGGAGGAAACCAAGGGCTGGGGAACACCCACCTCATCCTGGAGGCCATTTCTCCTAAGCTTGCCAGTAGGACTTTGCATAAAAGAAAAGAGTTTCGGCATTTCCCATCCTCTCCCCGCTCCTCACCTGTATTTTTCTTCTTCTTTCTTATCCAGCCTTTCCCTCAGCTGAGCTACTCCAGGCATGGGACCTGCAACAGCCCCAAAATGCTCTTCCCATACCCCTTCAAGCCAAAGGCTCCTGCAAACCAGGGGTGTTTGGTTCCTTTAGAACTCACAGATGGCAGAGCTGCTCCATATGGAGCAACCAAGCTCGTGCCGTGGTGTTGATGGGACACGCGTAGCTGCAAGCCAGTTGAGAACCCCCGTGGGTGGCTGAACACAAGAAGAGCTCCAAGAACCAACACAACTCATGGACCCCATGTTGAGAAACAGGGTTCATAATGGAGTGTGGAGGTTGGTGTCCACAGTCAGAACTCTCCTCTGGAGGGTTTAAGCTGCACAACCTAACGTTTGGGCCTTGAGAGGAGGGCACAGAGGAACAGCTCTGCAGTGCTAGAGGGTGAAGGCAAATTTAAAACAGAGACAAACGATGGAAAGGGTGAGAAAGGCGGCGGAGAAGGCGGCATCTTCCATAGAATCATGGAATGGTTTGGGTTGGAAAGGACCCCTAGAGGTCATAGAATGGTTTGGATTGGAAAGGCCCCCTAGAGTTCACCCAGTTCAACCCCCCTGCAGGAGCTGGGACATCTCCAACCAGACCAGGTTGCCCACAGCCCCGTCCAACCTGGCCTGGGATGTTCCCAGGGATGGGGCCTCCACCCCCTCTCTGGGCAACCCCGGACAGGGTTTCACTACCCTCAGGGTCAAGAGTTTCTTCCTCATCTCCAGTCTAAACCTGCCCTGCTTTGGTTTAAAACCATCCCCCCCTTGTCCTGTCAGAGCTGGCCCTGCTAAAAAGATTGTCCCCCCCTTTCCTGTGGGCCCCCTGGAAGCCCTGCAAGGCCGCACTCAGCTCTGCCCTGAACCTTCTCTTCTCCAGGCTGAACACCCCCAACTCTCCCAGCCCGGCCCTGGAGCAGAGGGGCTCCAGCCCTCGCAGCATTTTGGTGTCCCTCCTCTGGCCCGGCTCCAACAGGTCCATGTCCTCCTTGTGCTGAGGGCTCTGGAGCTGGACGCAGGGCTCCAGGGGAAGTGTCACCTGAGCAGAGCAGAGCGACACAATCCCCTCCCTCACCCTGCTTTCGTCCCTTCGTATCGAGGGAAGCCCACCCTGACTCCCATATGATGCCCGACTTGTCGGGGGACACGGCTCCTTCCCCGGGCCATCTCCCAGCGTTGGTGCTCGGTCCTGCACGAAATAGCCCTGAAGTTTTTACTGGGAGGAAGGGAAAAAAGGGCTGGGAGAAAAAACCGAAGCGCCCAACGTGGGGCTCGAACCCACGACCCTGAGATTAAGAGTCTCATGCTCTACCGACTGAGCTAGCCGGGCTTCTATAGAAAAGGGGATGGTGCAGCTTCTGGGCGTTAGCTCAGATGGAGGTGGTGCAACGGATGGGGGGAGCGGCGGGATTTGGGAGGGGAGGAGAGAGAATTGGGGGGAGGAAAGGGAGGGGGCCTTGGGGGGGGGAGGAGGAGGACGTGGAGGGAGGAAGAAACTTGGGAGGGGAGGAGGAGATGGGGGGGATTTGGGGAGGAAGATACAGCAGGAAAAGCCCCAGGCCGAGCTCTGATTTTTTTCCCCCCCGTGGCTGGTGGGGCTCCCAGTCCCCTTTAGATCCCCGCGGCACCCAGCCGGACCCCACAGCCAGGCCCGGGGAGGCTGGGATGCTCCGCACCGAGCAGCTGGGTCCGTTAATTTATTAACATTTAAAAAAAAACACCAAGAAAAATTACTTTTCCCTGACCGGGAATCGAACCCGGGCCGCGGCGGTGAGAGCGCCGAATCCTAACCACTAGACCACCAGGGAACCTGTTTTATCACTTTTTTCCTCCCTGGATACACTAGATTATGGGGGGACACCAAATTTTGGGAGGTACAGAAGGGTCTCTGTGCCTTCTCCTTCCTTCAGCAGCTGAATGGTAAAATCCCCTCCCCCCACAAGCCAACGAGTCCTTGGGTTTGCCTTCTGCCACCCAACAGTTGGCGCTTTTTGGTGGCTTCTCCAACACCTGGAAGGCCAGAAGTTACCCCAGAAAGGTCTTGCAGCCACCAAATGACCTTTTTTCCCCTCCTCCTGGGGACACCCTGGCCCCCAAACACGTGGGCGGGGGGTGTCTGTCCGCTTCCATCAGAACTGGAAGGTTCTTCCTGACTTTCCAGCTGCTGGATTCATCTCCGTGCGTTTAACTGGGTGGAAAACGCCCCGAAAGCCACAATTGCTCCACGTCTTGGGTGCACTATAAGGCTGAAAAAGAGCAGATTACAGGCACCTGAGCAGCTCCATTAAAAATACATGAAGCTGTGGATTATCATGACCTTGCCACAAGGGGATCCATCTAGGATTCATGAGAATTTTGGATCATTTGTTGATTTTTTTTTGGCATTTTATTGATTTTTAGGCATCTTTCCCACGTTTGAACGACAGTTCAGTCTTTACACGGGCCCCTTTCTCCAACTACTATGCACAGATCTCCTAAATTTACAGGGAAATCTTCATTTTCAGAAGAGACTCGCTTCAATGATGGGATGGCATCCAGAGAGACCTGGCCAAGCTGGAGAGGTGGGGTCATGGGAACCTCATGAGGTTCAACAAGGCCAAGGTCCTGCCCCTGGGTGGGGGCAACCCCCAGGATCCATCCAGGGATGAAGAGATGGAGAGCAGCCCTACCCACAGGGACTGGGGGGCACTGGGGGATGAAAAGCTGGACAGGACCCAGCCATGGGCGCTGGCAGCCCAGAAGGCCCAACCCTACCCTGGGCTGCAGCCCCAGCAGCGTGGCCAGCGGCCAGGGAGGGGATTGTGCCCCTCTGCTCTGCTCTGGTGAGACCTCCCCTGGAGCCCTGCGTCCAGCTCGGGAGTCCTCAGCACAAGGAGGACATGGACCTGTTGGAGCGGGGCCAGAGGAGGGCGACCAAAATGCTGCGAGGGCTGGAGCCCCTCTGCTCCAGGGACGGGCTGGGAGAGTTGGGGGTGTTCAGCCTGGAGAAGAGGAGGTTCAGGGCAGAGCTGAGTGCGGCCTTGCAGGGCTCCAAGGGGGCCCATAGGAAAGGTGGGGACAATCTTTTTAGCAGGGCCAGCTGTGACAGGACAAGGGGGGATGGTTTTAAACCAAAGCAGGGCAGGTTTAGAGTGGAGATGAGGAAGAACTTCTTGATCCTGAGGGTGGTGAAACCCTGGCAGGGGTTGCCCAGAGAGGGGGTGGAGGCCCCATCCCTGGGAACATCCCAGGCCAGGTTGGACGGGGCTGTGGGCAACCTGATGTGGTTGGAGATGCCCCTGCTCCTGCAGGGGGGTTGGGCTGGGTGACCTCTGGGGGTCCCTTCCAACCCAAAACATTCCATAATTGTAACCTAACTCCTACCATGCCACACCATGGGCAACATTGTGTTGGCTCGTATCTATAAGGGGAACAGAAATAAGATGGGAGGAGCATGAGGAGGATGAAAAGAGTTCAGCAGAAAAAGTGCAGCTATTTTCCTTGCCAGGCTCCTTATATCCATGTTTCTGGAAGAACAAAAAACCATGAACCGCAAAGGGCTTTAGTAAAAGCTCCACAGCAATGTAGGTCAGCAGAGATTGCAGCAAGGAGGGGAAAGCCCGTCTTTAACGACAGTGGGTTGTGCTCCAGGGAGTTAATTGAATGTAGAGCCGGAGATTTTGGCCACTATTCCAGGTCACGTCCCAAGAACAAATAATTCTATCCAGAAGCAGGAATGCATGACTGCAAAGTCTCCCCCTCCACACAGTCTTATTTTTTTCAGCTCATTCATGGGATGAATGAATGCAAAATGCGTTGGGGGGTAGGGTGGGGGGGGAGGGAACAAACTGATTGTTTGGTTTTGAGCAGAACCATCTCACTGGGTCCAACAATGGGCCCAAACCATGGTCCAAGAATGGAGCAGAGCCACGAGACGAGCACAAGAAGAAACTCAACCTGGTCAAGAGCGAGACTCAATGGGAGAGTGGAGACGCAAGAGGAAGAGGTGAGAAATATTTAAATAAGGCTTAAGTCAAAGAAATAGAAGCACCTCAGGAACAAAACCAACATCATGGAGGGACAGCACCAAGTTGTTCATGGTCATCATCAGACAGAAAAGCTCTACCCCCTTGGCATATAACCCCAAATTCTGGATAAATCCCACCCTGGGCTCTCTTATCCAGGGTCTGTCCCATGGTACCTGAGTGAGGGCAGTGGAGAAGCCTGGGGGCAGGGCTGAAGGCAAGGTGAGAAAGCAGCCCATGGAGTGGATCAGCAGGGCCCATGGCCATGCATGGACACTCCACCAAGACACCTCACAAAAGGGTGAAATGCTCCAGGACTGAGCTTAAATAGAGCCCCTGGACCATGGGCAGGGGGTGGGGGGCCCAGCTGGGACTGTTTAGGGCTGTTAATTCTCATTAGTGCCCTCAGCTGATCTTTCCCCTGTAGGAAGAGGAGCTGCTGGTCCCCATGGGCACGGCAGTGTCCTGTGTGAGTTCAGGACACGACAGCATGGCCTCTTCTTTACCCTTCTCTAAACAGGCGTGGGGGAAAAGGTGTGATTTGGCGAAGCAGCAGGGTGTGAACGCGAACTTTTCCTCTCTATCCACGCAGAAAGCGAACGCCAAAAATGCTGAATGTACAAGAAGGGCTGGGATGAAGCCATCATCCCATCCCCTTCCACTGGTCTCAGGTTCAAACCCACCCCCAAATGACCACTGAATTAAATCTCGAAGAGCGCATGGGTGTCCTGGATAAGCACCTTGCAGTGGGGGGGGAGGGGAAAGGTAGAGGAAGGGGAGAAAAAAACCCTAGAATGAGGTGTTTCTGCCTGGTTTCGAACCAGGGACCTTTCGCGTGTTAGGCGAACGTGATAACCACTACACTACAGAAACCTGG
>JADKXX010028961.1:0-41138 GCA_017310255.1 Butorides virescens
GCAGCTCTGGCTATGGACTGACAGCTCTGGAGAAAAAGAAGTTTAGTCGGTCTGGTGCCGTGGAGCTCGGGTACTCTGCTGGGCTCAGGCTGTCCCGAGTTTTGTCGCAGAGTACCTTGTCAGCCCCTCGCTGCCTCGGCCCTCGCCAGGATCTCGGAGAGGTGATCTGAGACTGAGGAGAAGCTGTTGCATCTATGTAACTTAACTTTTTGGTGAGGTTAGATTTGTCTTAGGTTACCGAGCGCCAGGTGGGGCAGCAAGGAAGGAATCTCCTGGTGGTGTTGGGGAGCTGTTAGCAAACTGGCCCGTACGTCTCTGGAAACTGCTGCCGGAGGGGCTGTTTGACCCAGCGCTTCCTAAGGGTGTGCCCGGGGCCAGGCGTGCCTGCGTGGGGCTCCGCTGAGCAGGGGCTTCGCTCTTACTCCAGTCTTCACCGCACACAAAGCCGCTTCACCCGTCCAGATCTGTGTGAATCCATGGAGCTGCCAAAGGGTTTGGCAGCAGCAGGACACGGGGCTGGTGTCTGCCCGTCCTTCTGCAGGGGAATCACTGAGTATTCCTGGGTGCTGGAAGTGTGAGGAAATCTTGCCTTCTGTCTCTTCTGGGGCTAATTCTGCCAGGCCTTTACTGTGAACTAAGACTAGCAAGACTCTGTGAATTACAAGTTGGGATTAGCACATCACCAAAGTGGCGCCGTGCGCTTTCAGTGACAACGCTCAGGGTAAGGAGGGAAGGGCAGCAGCACTGGATGGCTTCAGAATTGGGGGAGCATAGCGGGAGGGTGTCATTACCCTAAGGACAAATCCTGCCCATCGTGGTCTCGCTGCTGCTGCTGCCAAGTCAGCAGTCTGTATCTCAGGGTGTGGTTCCAAATTAGGATTGCCGGCCTGGCAGAGCTGGTTTAAGAGGTTCTCTCCCTCCCCCTGTTAGCGTCTCGGAAGCTGATGCCCCTGAGCTGAATGCTGCTTCAGGGGATTGTGGATCGTGCCCTAGATTTAAGTTGGCAGCGGGGGGCACCTCATCCAAATTGTTGTCTGTGCTGGGCTAGCGAGCTAGCTGCCCCCCCCAGCAAACCTGATGAGGCTGGAGAGGTGGTGGTCTGAGGTGGGGAGACAGGGTGGGGTAGGAACCTCTTCAACTGGCTCTGCTGCTGGAGAGAGCCTGCGGTGGAGCCGCACCTTCCCCCCGGGCAGCGGGGCTCGCTGGAGCCCAGGCAGGAGCCCGGAGTGACCACCCCGGCTGGGCGCAGTGGCACCCGTGTTTTGGTTGTTGGAGATTGTTGTGACAACCCATGAAGAGAAGTGGGCTTGTGGAAGAGGAGCCCAGCCTGCTGATAAATGCTCCGGGTGCTCAAGCGTATGGGAGATGAGCCGAGTGTGAAATGCTGTCTCTCCCATCGCTTGGGGCCGGCCGTCCGTGTCCTGCCTTAACGCTGCCCTGCCCTCTGGTCAGATCCTTACCTGGAATTTGAGAGGAGGCCTCAGCCTGTCCCTACCAGCCAAAACCTGAGGCCTCTCCCATAAACAGCAGTTAGCAAACCTGTCCTTACATGTTGGTGTCCACGCTATCCCCTGGGGTGAGAGCTCACCTGAGCTTTACAGTATGCGGAGTCATCAGCTGAGGGGTGAAGCTTGGGGAGCCTGGAGGAAAAGGTTGCTCTTGCAGCCGTGTGTACCGTGGTGTGGAGTGGCACCGGTACGTCGAGGTGTGCGCTGCCCGTGCCTGAGGGATGACAAGGCTGGCTCTGACGGGTTCCCAGAGTCACAGCAGCAATAATCTTGTGGTTTCCAAGTTGTTCGTATCGGTGGTACCAAACCCTTTCTGCGGGTGATGTCAAATGCAGGACACAACCCGTGGGGCTAGGAAGGCCCATGCGTGTTAGTGTTCATGTGACGCTGGTGACAAAGTTCCAGCCCTTATCCTCACGCTTTGAGGTGGCCTCAAAGCTGGGAGACGGAGGTCAGCAGGGCTGTGGGCTGGCAGGATGCTGCTCATGCCTGGTAAGATAGCAAAGAGGAGGACGCAGCTCCCTGTGTTGGTCAAGCGGCTGCCCTTGCTCTGCCTCGAATGGCTCCTGCTATCCCAACGGCGGGACGCGAGGAGCAATGCCTTCCCATCAGGTTCAGCCTGACTTCTTGTTTGTACTCCTTGTAATGCTGCTCGCTACCAGGTAACGATCCCTTGTCATTGCTGGTGTTTGTCATCCTCAGGTCTTGGTGTGCTTGATAAAGCCAGTCCTGCTGGATACTGGCTTTCCCATTGACCTGGGACTCGTACGTGTGTGCTGGGGTGAGCCTACTGGTGTAGTTCCCGCGGGTACTGAAGCGTGGGATGAGCCACATGCGTTGGGGTGAGAATCTGGGTGGTTGTGCACCGCCCCCCAATTTGAATTTGACGCTGGCCATCCCTTACCCTGTGTCAAGCGATGCTCCCTCCTGTTGCCTGAACGGGCTCAGAGTTTGCTGTGTGCCCTGTGTGAAACCCTGTCTGGGCAAATGTCGCTGGTCTGCTGGACACACCTCAATTTCCTAGTCTAGACAGGGCCTGTGCAAGTCGGGTAATTAATCTCTCTCACTTGCCTCTGCCTCAAACTGAAGACGCTACGAATGAGTCATTCCAAATGACCCAGGTGTAATAATTGAGCTCTAAATAATTTAGGGGCTGTTCAGATTTGATCTGGGCGGCTCTTTGGTGGAAGCTAACAGCGACTGATGGCTATCCTTGGAAAGCTTGAGAAATCCCCGTGAGCATTTAGATCCTGAAAGATGCTAGAGTGTCCCTGGGAGAATAAATACATCCCTGAAACCACCTGGCTGGTGTTCTGTGTCAGCAGAGGGGAAGGCAGGAGGTAAATATCTCTGCTGGCTTCTTACTGTCCCAAGCCTGGCTGTACCTTCAGTGTGTCCTGGAAGCTGCGGTGAGCAGGAGCGCTTGAAGTTACTTGTGAGTTACCAAATATTTGCAAGTTGCATCTCTTAACTCCTGGTAATAAGCAGGACTAGGTTTTTCACAGGATTATCCCAGCTGGAGGTGACACTAACAGGTTATCAGAGCAGTCCCTATGCCCCCGGGGACCTTTTTATTGTTGGCTAATTATGTCAGGAGCCACCCAGGCGGGGGTCTACAGGTCTCTGGCTGGGTTTGGGGGAGAAATGGCACATGTGGGGGAAGTGGTGGCATGCTCAGAAGGTGAAGAAACAAGGTGGGGCACTAACACTGTCCTCTGAAAATGCATGAGGGAAAGCAATTCCTTATCTTCAGGGTGAGATGTCTGGTGCTGCTGCTGACAGAAGAGCGTTGCTGGCTCCGGAGGAGGAAGCGATGGGTGAGCTGTGAAGGGGTAGCCTGAGCTCTGGAAAGCTGTTGGCGTTGACTTATTAGTTCACAGACTTTCTTACACAATGCCTGACCTGCTTTTATTTGGGTTGAAGAGGTTAAAGGCAAGCGGAAGAGGTGGAAGGTGAGGAGGAGCATGGTGTACCACGCTGAATCACAGCTGTGGCAGCGGACGGTGCATCTGCAAGGCCATCCCGTGGCAGGCTGGGGGTGGCTGCTGCACCGAAGCACGTACCGGGGTGCTCAGAGGACAGGAGTTGTCATCGTGGAGCAGATCTGCCTTACTGGATACCCTGGCCACTCTTGGCCCTGGTGAAGAGGGAGATGAGAGCGGAGAAGGATCTCACTAATGCTAGAAGAGCTCTGCTCATACAGCCTGGAGCTTAATCTGGAGGGACCAGAAGGGCTGTGATGAACTCAGTCTCTTCTGTTTGCTGATCCTCCCTGTTCACCTCTTCTTCCCAGCTCCTAGGAACCAGGTGAGGAAGATGCATAGCTGCCTGCAGGTGTTGCTTGCTGGCACTTGAGATGGTTCGGATGAACCTGGTGACAAAGCATAGCCTGTGAATCTATGACGGGGGAGAGGAGATGGATCCGTTTGACGGGGTTTCTCTTTATTCTGTTTCTGTGCGTCCATGCTTGTGCATCTTTGTTACTGTAGAAACAGGATCAGCAGTAAACAGCATCAGCTGGATGTCCAGGGACTGTGAATCCCTGTGGAAGTCCCAGGAATTTGGACCAGGGGAGGTTTTGGGCTGGGATCTGGCTGGGGTTGCAGGGTGGGTTTATGCTTGTGCAGTAGTCGGATGGGGAGGTGTGCTCTCTGTAGAGCTTCTGATCAGGTTGGGTGCCTGGAAGGGTGCAGATCTGGGTGGCACCCTTGCTGCCAGAAGAGCTGAGGTGTGGTTCACGGCTCTGCGTGTGAGCGAGCTGTTGGGGGGGGGGGCAGACTGGCAGTTTTTACTGCTGTTAACTAGAAAATTTGATATCTGTGGTGAGTGGAGCGGTAAACTTTCCTCCCTACAGTACACTAAACGCTGGCTGCTTTGTGTCTTTCCCTGGATCTTGCATGTTTTTAGCTATCGCACTGTACACAAACAAGAGTTTTAATAAAGCCACCCCACACCCTTTTATGTCAAGGAAGAGGCTCCGGGGTGTGATCGTCGTCTGTGGTTTTTTTCGTTCGTGCTGGTCCTCAGGGTTAGGAACTGACTGCAGAATCATGCTGTCGTGGCTTAGCCAGTCCTGGCAGAGTTCGGGAGAAGAGGCTGCTTGATGAAAGGCACTGGGAAGAAGGATCAGGATGTTGTTTGATAGAACTGTTATCTGGAGAAGCAGATCCCAACCAGTGAGGGACATTCTCGCTACAAGCGAGATATGCAGAGGGGATGGTCCTTTTTGATGCTGCCTCTTACCTTGCCTGACTTTTCCCGAGGCAGCGGTGAGATTCTGCGGGGTGAGAGAGAAGAGACGTGGTGCTGCAGAACTTGGGGAGACAGCGAAGCGAATGCTGGAGGAACAACCAGAAGATGTAAGAGCAGAAAAGCCTGTATTTAAAAAAAAAAAAAAAGCTGGTCTGTGCTGTTCAGTCCAAGAGTGCCCTGCTTCCCCAACTTGTTCTCCCTTATACCCTGGCTCTCAGGAGCTGGAATCGTGGGATCGAGCTGAGGCAGCTGGACGTGGGAAGGAGAGGGCTGGCAACATGTACTCCGTTAGGGTTAGAGCATCTCAGTGTCTCTAGTTCACTGCCTGTAAATACTACCATGTGTCACTGAAGTCCTGAGCCCCTTTTGCCCCATTTGGAGTAAGGAAGGGGCCAGGACTTGGCTTCTGGGGAGGGAGTGTGTGCAGCAGTGGTGTAACAGTGCAGAGTAAGGGGGAAATCTCCTTCCTAGTAGATGGTTTCACACACTGTCTGTGTTCTTCCCAACAGACCTGAGTTGTTGTCTCTCTTCATAAGCATCCTACACCCTAGAGCCTGCAATTCAGGCAGCCCGTTGCTGTTCCCTTTAAATGACAGTGTCAGCGTAGCAGGAGTTGCAGCCCCCAAAGCTCCCTGTGCTTTTGCTATCCCAGTACTCCTGTGGCCCAGCCTTGGTCCAGTTTATGTAATGGGACAGAACTGGCAACAGGTTTCTGCAGAACTGGGTTGAGGCATTGGGAAATTTGGAGGGTGAGCTCTTCCCCACTGAAAAATCCAAGCTAGTCCTTTGAATTCCCAGAGTGTTGTGGACAGAGCGGTGTTCTGCCTGTCCCAGCAAGGACTGAAGTCGTGTAGTGCTGACCTGCTAATGCTAGATCAGCTGCATCTCTGTCCCCAGATGGTCGTGGCTCCGTCTGTCCCTTGTGTCAGCTCTGCTGGGTCTCTGCCTGGTGGTCTGTGTGGGCTCCACAGCCTGGAGGCAAACAGTCCCCTCTTTTCCCGAGTGGGGAAGACGGGTTAAGTGCATATAATTTTCAAGCTTGATTTTTTTTTTTTTTTTTTTTTTTGCGAAGTTTGGTCTACTTTGGTCTGTTTTGGGGATACTCTGTTGCCTTCCTATACAAAGCAAAAGGAGTAGCAGAGCTGGTGTAATGCTCACCTACCTGACTGCACAGCACGTGTGCTGGGGACACCCTGCTAGGGAAAGGGTTCTACACAGCAGGTTTGGGTTTTTTTTCCTTGGATTTCTTCTGGTTTGGAAGGGGTGGGAGGTAATTAAAGGGGTTTGGAGGATCTGATGGTCCTTCATCAGCTTCCTTAAGCTGTCATAGAATCCAGGCAGGGTTTGTCCAGGTACCGGGGTGCTAGGCTGGCGGTGGGTATGGGCAGTCTGAGGGTTAGTAGCGCCCCAAGAGCTGGCTGGGACAGTGGCTGCATGTGAAATACGCTGGAGGTGACTGGAGTGAGAAGCCGTAGCCTTTCCTAGGAGCAGTGTTTCCGTATTGGGACTGTTGCCAGACTTGCCCATCTGTGATCTGATCCAGCACGTTCCTCTGTCTCGTGGTTTTGCTGCTGTGGCTGGTCAGCGTGTGGTTTAGCTGCTGGAGTTCTCCCTGGCCCGTCGGTGCTGTCTCCCCACCTGCCTCTTTCAGCCTTGCTCCAATTTCCCAATTACTCCTCGTGTACATCCAATTCGTAACCCAAAAGTGCAAACCAAAGTGTTCTCCCTGCTCGTCCTGAAACGCTGCCAGCCCTGCTCGTGATAGGAATCCCTCCTGGAGCTGTGAAGCCTGGAAGGGCTCCAGTTCTGCGTAGATTCCTGTTTACTCCTCAGCCTGGTGCTTTGAGTCTGTCTTTGTCCGGGAATGGGCAACCTGGGATACGCTGGTTCTGCTTTCCAGGTCTTGGGAGAGACAGAAGATGAGGGGCATCTAACCTGGGTGAAGCCTACTGGGTTAGTTCTTGGGGTTTCTTTTGTGAAGCCAGGCAACAAAGGAGTTAGTTTATCTTTCTCCAGATAGTCATCATTGGTGGATAGGGCGTGCAGAGCTGCTGATAAGCCACCCGCTAGCTTGTCCTAGCATCAGGCTGGCCTCTGGGCTTGCCCTGAGACAGAGATGGCTGGCAGTCCCAGATCTCTTGCTTGGAGGATTAGGACCTTCTCTTCAGATCCTACTGCAGGGCCTCCTCCTCGCCAGGGAGTCCAGGAGACCACTTCAGTGATCATCTCTGGGGCACCGGCAGTTGTGTGGCAAAGCAAACGGCTCTGCAGAGCCAAAATGTTGAAGAGAATGACGTGGGCCCACCTCTGTAGGGCCCTTTGCACCTCGAGGGTGGCAAGAGGTGTTGTGGTTTAGTTAATTGCTTCCCACACTTGGGAGGAAGAGGAGCTGAGGAGAAGCTGAAGCGGTTGAAGGTGGGGAGGCACAGAGGACAGAAGCCTGCTGCCTCTCTGCTGCCGGGGAGAAATGTGCTTGTATGGACCTGGAGCCTAGACCCGGAGCTGAAGTGGGAGGTACAGGCTTGGAGGAGAGGAATATAGAAAGGAAAAGCTCTTGTGCTTTAAGATAAGCAGTAACCTGGCAAACTGCTGATTGGATGTCGTAATCTTTGTGCCTTGGTTCTTCACGCTGTATCTGAAAATACTTGCAAGGGAGTGTCTTCCCTGCATAGCCAGTTCTGGCGCTGGTACCTGCTCTGCCCGGGGCCCACCTTGCTGCTTCCCTGCTTGTCCGTCCTCCTGCCCGGGATTGCCTTGGCCTTGTGCCTTCCCAGGGAAACGGGACCCCTTCCCGCCGATAGAACGAATCTTGCGTGACCTTTGGGGGGTGGCTGACAATTGCTGGCAGATCTCAGCACGGTGTCTTGGAGACTGAACCTGTGGACGCTGCTCAAGATTAAAACACCCCTCGACAAGGTTGGATGTTGAAGGTCTGGCCTTACCTAGACAAGAGCCATAGCTGATTGCTGTAAAAGGACGCGAGAAGTTAAATTCATAAACTGAGGAGAGTTGAGCTTGCTGGTGAACCAATATGAATGCATTTCAGCAAGGTAAACCTACAAAGGGATGGGTGGCTGGGAGACACCGGCTGAGGAAGCTCAGTGGTGACCGAGAGAGACCCACTGGTAAGTCACGCCGCTCTATACGTGTGCTGGGAGCCAGGCAGAACTTACAGTACCTGCAGCAAGGGGAGTTTGGAAGGAAAGAGTTCAGAAGCGGAATGAAACGTGACTGCATTCGTCATGTTGACATCTTTCCTCTAAAAGAGTAAGAGAGGGTTGTGGGAGGCTTCAAACCAGGCAAGCTGCTCTGGAAACGCAGCACAGGGAGAGGAAAAGTGAGGGGTCCTCTGGTCTCCTGAAGTGGAAGGAGCTGTGGCACAGCAGGAGGAGGCTTCCTGGGGACTGGGAGATGGAGAAGTTGGGAGATCAGGGAGGGGATGGCAGCAGACAGGACAGGAAGTGACTAAAATACTGTGGTGTTTGTTGGTTTCACTCTGTAAATATGTGAGGCTCTTTCAGCGAAAGGACGGCTTGTTCTTTTTTCAAATGTGACCTTGTACTATTTCTTCTCTTGAAAAAAAAAAAAAAAAAAAAAACCCACAGGAGAGTAGTTTTCTGGTTCTCTTCAGCCAACTGTCAGCCGTTAGAGGTAGATGTGCTCCATCGAGGCAGTGCTTGCAGATGGAGAGAGGTGTCCAAGGAAGGGTTTTGAAGAGTACCACCATGGAGCCGCAGGAGGCGCTTCCCTGGCATCCCTGGGAGGAGAAAACTGCAGGTGAAAGGATCAGAACAGAAGGGATAGCACTGGAGCTGTCTGCAGGATTAATATTCATGCTTCCTATTTCCTACATTAAGTGAATGGTACCCAAGAGGGCCAGAAGGAAATGGTGAAGGACAGCTATCTTAGATGAGAACTGCTGGCTGTCTGGGGTTGGAGGATGAATAATCTGCCTTTATCTTGACCCTGCCTGACACAGAAAAAGGCTTTGGGCTGCTTGTTAGTTTTTCCTTCCTAAAACTCTCATCAGGATGAAAAAACGCGCAAATTCTAACAGAGATCACAAAGCTGGAAAAAAGCAATATTTAAATATCGCTGCTTAATGCTGAACGCTGAGGTTGTCCAACAGATACCTATGTAATGTGCCTGACTCTTATCCCTCGCTTTGCTGGGCCTGAGCTTCATCTGGGACGTTGTTATGGATGGCAGTTTTGGGGGCGTCTGCTGATCTGCTTTTTGGAAGTTGCGCGTCCCTGAGTGAACCGACAGTTGACACTGGAAAAAATCCCAGTAGCTGAGCCACCCCCGGGAAGAAGCAGTTGTAGTCTAAAGATCCCAGGGCTGTGACTTGCTGGTGTGCCCTGGCAAGGCCTGCCTGGATGGGGTTGCACCAAGAAGCAGAAAGAAGAGTTAGGAAGGCTGTAGCCATTTTAGTAGCCCATTTGAGGGCTACTAAAATGATCTGAGGGCTGGAGCACCTCTCCTATGAGGACAGGCTGAGAGAGTTGGGCTTGTTCAGCCTGGAGAAGAGAAGGCTGCGGGGAGACCTGATTGCGGCCTTTCAGTACCTAAAGGGGGCCTACAGGAAAGATGGGGAAAATCTTTTTAGTAGGGCCAGCTGTGTCAGGACAAGGGGTAATGGTTTTAAACTAAATCAGGGTAGGTTTAGGCTAGATATAAGGAAAAAATTCTTTACCATGAGGGTGGTGAAACACTGGAACAGGTTGCCCAGAGAGGTAGTGGAGGCCCCATCCCTGGAAACATTCAAGGCCAGGTTGGATGGGGCTCTGAGCAGCCTGATCTAGTTAGCAGTGTCCCTGCTGACTGCAGGGGGGTTGGACTCGATGACCTCTAGGGGTCCCTTCCAACCCAAAACATTCTATGATTCTATGATTCTATGATTCTATGATTCTATGATTCTATGATTCTATGATCTGCTGGGCAGGGGTACTGGGGCAAAACCCAGCCCTGGCATGGGCTGTGGGACAAAAGTAGCTGGGAAGAGGTCAAACTTTGTGCTGTGGGAAGGATTTGCACAGGTCTCGCAAAGCGTGTGCTAGTGGAAAGGTGAGCTTGGCACTGGCATGTCATGGCTTCGCACATCTCTTGCCCTTTGCAGGTGTCTCCTGCAGCCGCTTATTTAACCGGGTAGCAATTCCCCGCGTGGCAGGTGAGGATCAAAGCACATCAGAGAAGCAAGAGGTCTTGGAGCATCCCTACACGAGCCCTAGGCTTGTACACTGACCACGTGTGTCCTTGTGTGGAGACCTGATTTGGGGAGCTAGGGAACTGTGGCTTGTGGAACTGCCCCGTGAGGAAGCTGCGGACTTCAGGAGGGGAAAACTCCGCTGCAGAGATTTGCCCAAAGTCTGGGCAGATGTCTCTCCCGAAAAGCACGCTTGGAAGCACAGAAGCCTTTCCTCCCTCCTGTCTGCTCGGCACGCACTGAAATGTTGTTTTTCCCCACCCTCCCAAGACAACAATGACATGAAAGCGCTGTGGCCCCGGCCGAGTACACGAGAGGCGTTGTATAACTGATGGGAGCTATTTGCATTGTGGCAGCGCTTTTGGGTCCTCAGCCATGACTGGGATCCTATTCTCCTACATACTGTGCAAATTAGGAGGCCAGACTCTTCCCTGCCCACCGGAACAAGCGAAGCTGATCTGGCTGGGAGCGTGGAGCTGGTTATGTGGCTGGTGCTTGTGCTGATGACAAGAGCATTAGACTTTTGGAATTTGCTCGGCTGGAGGAGACCACCCTTTCCTTTCCCATTCCTCATCCCTGTTTTCCCATTGCAAAGGGGTTAGAGTGTAAGGTGCTTCTGCCCATTTCCTCACGTTTGCACCTTCGTGGTGTGCCTGCCTTCGTTTGCCTTGGACGCTGTCCTGTGAATGAGATGAGGGAAAAGAGACAGAACAATTCCCTGATCCCACAGTGCAGATCCATGGTGGTTCTAGCTGGAGTAAGGTGAAGACCGCGTTGCTGCTGTTTTGTGTAACGTGGGACTGGCAGAGCGGCATCCTCCGAAACCTGTTGTGTTCCTTTGGTCCTGAAGCCTCCAAGTTTGCTAGTGAGTGACCGGATCATTTGCTCCACGTTCCCTTAGGTGGGAGTGGGATCCATCCTCAAAGCTGTCATTTGTGCTCAGGATTAACCAATGCAAAGCGGTCTTGTGGCCCAAATGCCGAACTGGAGTGACCGAGCGCTAGAACTGGCACCACGAGAGCAGCAGCGGTGATGGGGCGCGGGGAGGGAGTGGGTGGATGGGGAAGAGAGCAGGAGGTCCTGCCTAGCATCTCTGGGAGTTCACCCCGAGCTCAGCCCGGGTCATTCAGTCCTGGTGGGACTGCTTCTTGCTGGGACTGTACCCCCAGCATGAGCTCAGCATCCACCTACAGCACCAGTGGGATCTGGATCAGGCCTGGCCATGTGGTCGCGTTTCTGTTAATTTAGCTGGCCTACACAATCCGGAGCCCGTGCTGGCTCGGCGCCACTTCCAGAAGGACAGACAATGCCTGGTGTGGCATGCAGTCTGGTAGGGCAGTAACTGTGTCCGCTCCAGAAGGAAATTTTGAAGGGAGCTGTCAGAGTGAGCTTAGGCTGGGTTAGTACTCGGTCGTGTGGCTGCAGCGGTCGTGGTCCGGAGGATGCTCCCAAGGATGTTAAACCATGGTCAACTTCTGCGTTGTCGCCCTGCCTTCCCTGTCCTGGCAGTAGCTGTAGAAGAGTGGCTAGGAGCAAACCAGCTAATGCCATCTGATGTTCCACCGGGATAAAGGAAATCTGAGCATGCCAGCCAGACACCAGGGTCTCCCTGAGGTGACAGCAGAGGAGGGGTTTTCCCAGCACATTGGTTGTCCACCTGCACGCTGCATTTGCGCCGTACCTTGCTGCTACCTAGATTTTTCAGGCTGCTGGTGCCCTTGAGCAAGTGCTGTCAGCTGGCCTGGCCTGCTCTTTACTGTGAGAGATGGCTGCTTGAAACGGGGCCGCAGCCGGTCATCACGCCTCTGGCCCGGGTCCCCCGAGGTGAGAGGTTCGTGGTCAAATGGGAGACACTTGAGTTTCAGCCCAGTGCAGTGACCCCTGTTGTGTAGCTTAACTACGAGCCCTGAAATACCACTCGGGCTTCCAGCCTGGGAGCCAAATATAAGTTAGTAAGAGGCTAGTTTGGATATAGCTGCCTCTAGCCAACGTTTAGCGTGCCAACCTTTTTCATCGTGTGAGGTTTTGTACCCGGCGAAGGTAAGAGAGCTGCTTTTCCCAAAACCTGCCACCTAGGAGTGAGTGTCTGGAGTAAGGGAGCAGGTCAGAACGCAGAGCAGAGCCCGCTCCTGCAGCGTGCCACCACCCACCTGATTCCAAAGCAGGTGAGACCTACAGACTACAGGGCCCAGCATCCTCTGCTTCGTTACGCACGTCCTCTAATCAACTTAACGACAGAGAACTGCCTGCTGGGGCCAGTAGTCCTAGGCCTTGTTTCCTAGGCTTGCCTGGGAAAGGGGATAAGTGAGAAACTGGTCATGCTGGAAGTTTAGTAGCGTGCTTGCCTGGACGAGGTGTGCCTTGAACTTTCCTGGTGTGATTTTTGTAAGGAATAAAAACCTGCAAAATAATCTTAAGTCTCCTGTAGCTGCTGTCCTTATAACAGTAAGAGCAGTCAAAGGTGTCCCAGGAGGAGCTGCAACAGGCAGCTGATGTCCAACAGCATCCAGGGCAGGATTTGAGATGTGTTTCAGCTGGAAAGGGTCTAAAAGGGTCCAAACAAGCACAAGGAAGCACCGTGACCTCTGCTTCTCTGAAAGCACAGAGATGTAAAGGGGAAGCTACGAATCGGGTCTCCCTGGGGTGTGTGCCCATATGACCGAAGCCGCCTGCGCCCTTACACAGCACTCTTTGGGGCAGAAGTGGTTCTGGGGTGGGAATTGTGGTTGTCCAGCAAACGGGGGGTGTTTGGGCTTCCCCCATGCCTCCAGTGGAGGTGAGGAACGGTCTGTGGGTATTTGGGGAGCTGAAATCAGCCGGGCTGGTTTCTCCTGTTGGACTTGCATGCTGGCTGGCTGGGAAAGCTGTGGTTTCATCCTGCCTGGCAGACCTCTGAGAATGTTTTGTCAGGGCTCGCTCCCTCCCCAGCTTCCTGAAGGAAGTTGAGCAGGACCGATTGGTGACTTGGGGGAGAAGAGCTGGGTGCTCCCGGTGCTCCGGCACCCAGAGATGAGCAGCCTGGCTGCTGTTTGTGCACGCTCTGCTGCCTGGTGGGCGTTCAGCAAGGTCTCCTGTGGGTTAACAGGAGCTGAGATCTATGGGAGCTGGTTGTGTGGCTTCCTACCCCCTCAAAGGTGGGGCCAGCACAGCTCCGCCTGTCCGTGCCGAGAGCCCAAGGCACCCAAGCAAGGTCCTTGGCTAACAGCAGCATTCCCGCTCCATCCTTTCTCACCATGGGCATCTTGCGGTGCGGCCGTGCCAGGACCATCCGGCTCCATCCCTCCCAAGCAGCTCTTTTGCTCTCTTTCAGATCACCAGCACGGAGGTGAGACGGGCGGTTTTGCGGTGGGGAGAGGGTTGTAGATGTGGGGAGAGGCTCCGTTCCTCCTGGGACCTGAAAGCCTGGCCCAGCCTCGTTGGCTGTTGGATTTCAGTGGAAGCCGGGGGTGCCGGAGCCATGCTCCCAGAAGCCTGCTGGAACCTGTGTCTTTTTTGGGGGGGCGAGGGGGGAGCTGTGCTTGAAACCAGCTGGGGGTTTTCAGCAAACGCTGAGCATGAGGCTGTTCTGTGCGGCTGCACCCCTAAATCCCCCAGGACAGGGCCCCCCTTCCCTGCCCTGGGCGGGTGGCACCTCTTTCTGCCTTTTTTTTTTTTTTTTTTTTTTTTTTTATTGAATCCATCTCTGTGTGTTTATACAAATGTGCCCATAAAAGCCTGTAAGTAAAATGAGTTTTATCTTTGCCTTATTAAAAACAGTGAAAGAAAGTACTCCTGCTTGCTATTGCTGTTTAGCAAGTAGCTTAAGACAAAGGCTGGCAAACCCAAAACCTTTTTCCAGCTTGTTTAATCGTCAGGGGCCATTGGAACGGGCCCTTGGAGGGCATTGTTTTGGGGACTCTTTCTGAGATGCCCCATTCAGGAGCAGCCTGTTGTTCCTGTCCTGCAGATGAGGTGTTTGTCACTGCTGTTGTATTCAGGTTTTGGGGGGGGGGGGTTGGAAAACCAAGCAAAGTTAATGAGGTGTTAACAGCAGGGAGAGGTGAGCTGCTCTGCCTTGATGGCAGGGAAACTGCTTGTGAATTGATCAGCCTTCTTGAAAGCCTGAGGCTAAACTTTTGGGGGACACACACACAGGACACATGTCCCTTTTCCAAACGAGAGTGTCCCCACATGCTCCTGCACTGGTTAAAATAATTCATTTTAAAAGCATCGTTAAAGCAGTGCATCTTTATAAGGGAATACTTTCTCTTTCACCGGTGCTGTTTAAATAGTTAAGGCCAAAAAGGAGAAGGGACAAGCAAAGCACAGTAGTGATCAGACTGACGGATGGCTAATACCAGGCTGTAACTCTCCGGAAAATATCCCGGGCACATTTGATCTGGCTTTGGTAGTGTGTGATGGGCTGGGGGAGCAGGCAGGCTGGGGGTTAATGGGAAGGTGGGTAAGGCCAGGCAGGGCTAGAGCTGGCTGCTTGGGGCAAAACAAGCCTAAAAGGTGGGCTTGTACCTCCTGGGACTGGATGTGGTGAGAGCAAGCCTTGCCTTACCCCTGGCCGGCTGCGTGAGGAAGGCAGAAGTGAGGGGAGAGCGGCTTTGGGTGGGGACCGAATCGGTGCTGAACTTTGGGGAGGAGACCTGCAGCTTGCTGCCACAGGGAGGGGAGTTCGAGGTGTGTGCCCTCAGGTGGGAAAGGGCACTCTTGTCTTTTCCAGGAGACCCTAAAAGAAGGAAGAAATGAGCTATCAAATGTGCTCCACGCCAGGCAGCAGGAGACGTGGTGGCAGGAGGTGGCGCAGGGGCTGCGGTGCACACCGGTCACCTCACCGGTGATGGTGATGGGTGATGGTGATGTTCAGCATCACCATCCGTGGCTGGGACCGGTGGCGTTGCTGGGGATGAGGCCCCAATGCCACCGTGCCTCCCTACTTCAGGCAGGTGCCAGCTTCCAGACCTAGATGTGACAGTAGCCACCGCGTCCCCTCCTGCCCCGTCCCCTCCATCCCTGGCTGTCTGCTGGCACAATTGGTGTGAACGCTTTCTAGTGGGAGCATCCCTAATCGGGGGAAGTCAGCCTGGCTAATTCAGACCAGGCTGACTTTTATCTGAAGGGATTTAGGGAGTATTCCCACGAACAGCTGACTGCTTGTCTCTGGAGGGGTGGCTAACAGCTGGGGACAGTAATTTCTTCCAGATCCAGCAATGCTAGAAGAGGATGTCTGTCAGGAATCCCAGTACAGATGTACTTATGAGACCCTCTAAGAAAAGGGTTACTTCCCCCCTGCTACTCCCACGCATGCAAACAAGGGAATAAATCAATTTTTGTGTACAAGCATAGTGAAAGATGAAAACTTGAGAATTGTCTTCCGCGTAAAACCCTTCCTTTATCAGCTGGCGTTCTGGCAGGGATTTAAATTCACAAGTGCCTCTCCTTCCAGCGCAGTGAAATACTGACGGACCTGTAAAAATGGGGAACGGATTCTTTTTCCTTTGCCCCCAGTTAGACCGAACTATCCCCCGTGTTTCTGCGTTCAGCACTCACTAGGAGTGAATTATCTGTCTCCCATACAGCCCAATTTGGTTGTAGGAGGAGCAAATCTGATGTTTCAGCGGTGTGCTTTGGATCCAGGGCAGACGTTGCCTAAATAGATCTTCTCTGGCGCGTCTCTCTTGAAAACTGATACTGGCAGTGCTTTTTGGGCAAGAGACCTAGTGGATAATATAACTCGGGGTCTCTTCTCTCTGGGATTAGAAGCGCGTAGGCTTCCCAGGGGCTGCCTGCTGCAGGGTGAGGGCTCCCCCAGAAGCCCTGGCTGAGCCGTGCCAGGTTGAGATGAGGCTTTGGGAAGCGAGCTCGTCGTTCCCCCTCATCCCTAACTCTTACCTTCTTGGTCTGTCCTCTCCTCAGCGTGGCACGATGAGGCGGCGTTACGAGGACGATGGCATTTCCGACGATGAAATTGAAGGGAAGAGGACGTTTGACCTCGAGGAAAAGCTGTCCACCAACAAGTTTAACTCCACCTTCGTCGTCTTCATGGAAGGCAAAGGTTTGTGTTGGGACTGCTGTCCTGCAGTGCATGCTACTGCAGTCAGTAACCGGACAGCTGCCGTGGTTGGCAGCTTCTCCGGCGAGGCACGGTGTGTGAGATGACCTTTCCCTGAGCCTTTCGTAGAAAACTAACAGTGATTGCTGTTGGATGTGCTCTTGTGTATCTGACTACACCCAGAGCCTCCCCGACTGCCAACTTGAAGGGCGGTTTACAAGGCCGTTGTGGTGTTCATGAAATCCTTTCCCAGTGTCCTGCGTTTTGCTGCCTTTTCCTTCTCTAAAGTTGGGAAAACTGTCTGCTGTTCACACCGGTTCTGTGCTTCCCTCTGCTGTAAACCGCTTTACTTGCATAACCCAAGTGGCTGCAGAGCAGGCAGGGGATGTTTCTGCCTGCTCCCCTGCAAGTCCTGCGGCAGTCTTTGCGTTGCCTTCAGGCTGCCTGGGGCATACTGGTGGAGAATTGGCTCAAGCCTGGCAAGCCCTTGGGCCGGAGGAGCTGGTAATGGGGAGAGTGTGTGGGAAATGGCACGGAAGCTGCTCGGTCTGGAGAGCGATGAGCCAGTCTGCAGTGCTGCAGGCTTGCTGGGACACATGGCAGCCAGGAGCAAGAGGGTTTGCCTGGGTCAGCACCTGTAATTGCAGCCACATGTCTACTAGATGCTTAATTCAAAGACTGTGTGGGATCTCTCCCCTTTCTTTCACCACGCATATGGCTCAGTGGGATGTCTTTTCAACACACAGCCAGTGCAAGCCTCATGAGGATTTACCAGGAGGGAGGAGCATTTCTTCAAGGCGTCTCTTGCTTGGCTGTGAGCTTCTTAGGGAAGTGAGGATCGAAAACTGTGCTGTTCCCCTGTCTGGTGCAGCCTGTTGGAGCAAACTTCCCCCCTCCCTGGGGGGCCTGTCTGAGGCTTGTCAGCAGCACACACCATGCTGCTCAGAGAACTGCCACAGAGGAGTTCCAGGATCTCCAAAGAAGTGTAGAAATAGCAAGGAACGGGGCTTTCTTTCACAGGCTGGCCTTGCCACAGATGGGAGGAGGTTCTCAGGTCTCAACCGCACAGGGCCCTGAACAACCCAATCTGAGTCTGAAGTCATTTTGCAGGAGCAGGGTTGGACTAGAGATCTCCAGAGATCCTTTCTAACCTCAGTTTGTCCATAGTCCACTGAAGGAGTCTCCCCTAACACCTCCCCTCTTCTTGTCTCCCCACACCAGACTTCACAGTTGAATACATCCAGCGGGGCGGCCTGAGAGACCCTCTCATCTTCAGGAGCTCTGACGGCCTGGGGATAAAGTAAGTGTCAGGGCACAGAGTGGTGGATGACTCTGGCCCGATGTCTTTCCTCTCCCCACATTGTGCGGGATCTGATCCTGGTAGCTGGATCCGTGCTCTGCCAGGACTGTGTTCTGTCCACATTGTTCTCTACGTGCAGTGAGAAGTATCTTCCACCTCGGTTATATTGTTCTTACTTTGTCTGTTTGGACTTAAAATGAGAGGACTGAATTGGCTGTAGGTGATCACAATTCAACCAAATGTCTGGCAAGTCCTGCTGCTGCTCTGATGCAACATCTGGCTGCGCTTCTTTCCAAGTAATACAGGCATCTATTGCCAGAGAGTCAAGCAATTTGTAGTATTTCTGGCATTTTCCAGAATTCCAACCTGATTTGCCCAACACGGTTACTTCTAAACTGCTATCTCTCTCTTGCTGCAATAAGTCAATGAAGGTTTATAGCTTGGAGTGTAAAGCTGTACTGATGCAGGACTTTGTGCTGGTTTATAACCTTTATATAAATATGCTATGGGGTGGTAGATGTAGGTTTAAGGCGAGTAAACACTAGAGCTGTCTTACAAAATTAAAAAAAAATTATCTGATCCAGTGTTTCTGCTGGGTTCATGGTTTTTGTCTGCAATTAGCACGAAAGTTAGAGGAATAAATTAGCCCTAGCAAACTTTGTCGGAGCCAGTATCAAGCAACACTGCTCTTTACTTCCTCAGCTGGCTGCGGAGGGACGGGCAGCACCTCATCCAGTGCACGATGTACTATGGTGAATTAGATCAGAAATCATGCCAGGCCCCGTTTTAACTGCTGGGTGACTTGGGAGGGCACAGATTTGATACTGAGGATTACAGCGGGGGGTAAAACTGGATTTCTCCTGAGCTTTTGGTTATTTCTCTGTGTCAAGAGCTGCTTGAATGGCTGCCTGCCTGGTCTGCCTGTGACAGCAGTGTTTGTGCAGATAAGTATGCCAGTACAAACAGCTAGAGTAGTTATGCTGTGTCGGTGAAATCTACTGCTTGTACTGGTCTGGCTATGCCCTTTACATTGAGATAACTCATACGAGCAGCCTTTAAAATGAGAGCTAGGGTTGCTTAGCTCAAGGCCTGCTTGCTCATTTGCAGGAAGCCACTGTACGACATCATGTGCTGGAGATGGTATATCCTATTCCCAAATTCCCTAGCCAGAAGTTGGGTCTAAGTGTTTCACCCCAGTCCTGTGCCCCCAGACACCTAGTTGCATGGTCTTCCACCCTCATTCAGGAGGTGAAAAGCAGCACAGTAGTATCTTCAAGGTGTCAATACTGGGGTTACTGGTGGGAAGGGTCTGCAACCAGAAGCACTTCATGATTTCTTTAGCAAGGTCTTTGTCCTGCAGGATGCCAGATCCGGACTTCAGCGTGAATGATGTGCGGCTGTGTGTTGGTAAGTAAGTGTCCGGGGACCACGGCGTGCCCCTGCGGCGCCCTGGGCAGATAGGGAGGAATGGGGAGAGTCATCGGGTTTATCAAAGCTAGAGGTTGGGCTTTGGGGCTCCCCCGGTGTGCAACTGATTGAAACCTGAGCCATCCTTTGCCAGTGGATCACAACTCTTGCCTGCTTGAGGAGACTAGTTTGACCCGAAGCAGCTTCTGTTTCAGTGTGGGTATGGAAGAAGATGCAGGTATGGGAGAGGCCAAGGCGTCGCACATGTGTGGATGGGTTCTTTGAGGAAGGGTCCCACGTCTCCTGAAGTGTCCCTTCTGGGTGGTCCACTGTGCCCAGGGACGGTTCCAGTGATGTTTGTCTGTTCTGGCAGGGAGCCGACGGATGGTGGACGTCATGGATGTGAACACGCAGAGGGATATTGAGATGTCCATGGCACAGTGGGCACGCTACTACGAAACACCGGAGGCCGAGCGGGAGAAACTTTATAACGTGATCAGCCTGGAGTTCAGCCACACCAAACTGGAGAACCTGGTGCAGAGACCTGCTACGGTGAGCGTGGCTCTTCCTTCTGCAGGAATGGCCTTTCCCTCGTGCTTGTGGTCCTCCATAGGCAAGGTGCAGCCTGGCACTTGAACGCGGGAGGAGAGGGGTTGCTCGTAACGTGCATGGGCTCAGCCAGGGACATCACTGCTGTGTTCTGGGAGCTGCTGGAGCTGATCCTGTGTTTGAGTCGGACCTCATCTGCTGGAGCTGATCTTGCAGTCAGGCTGGGGCTGCCCGGCCTATGCTGTGGTGACGGCAGTCAAGTCCCTGGCTGTCATTCTGCAGAGAGCTGTCTTGTTCGCTAGCTGCCAGCAGTTAGAGAAGTGGAAGTGATTGGCTGAGGAATAATTAGAGTGAAGTAACCTGCTCCTGGCTGGCTGGTGATCAAGAACAGGCACAAAGTTTGAACAAGCACCTGAGTTTGCATAGAGAGGTCAGATTTGTGCTCGGCCACAGTGAGTGTTGGGGACAGGATGGGGACGCTGGCTTCCAGCCTCTCCCAGTTAACCAATTCCACTGCCTGCCAAGACCTTGGCTGTTCAGCCTTGGGCTTACCTTCCCTCTGTGCTGTGCACTGCTCTGATGCTTGGTGTAGAGCCCTCTCCTGCATCCCACAGCGGCGATCAGCTCCGTTGTGGCCAAAGAGAGGGGCAGGGCAGGGGTGGCTTGCCACAACGCATGGCCAGGTTTAAAACTGCAACAGGGCCTAAATCAGGCAGCAGAGCTCAGCAATGCTTGCTGCATTTTGAGAGAGTAGCTAAAGCCTGGATGCTGGCTGAGCTTTGTGGTTTCCTGGGTGTTTGGAAACCATGGTCCCGTTAGGACAGCAACCCTGTGTTCAGCTGGGACTCCAGAGGGTTGTGCAGCTTGGCAGAGGGGGTTTCTAATGCAAAGTGCTGAAATCTCTGAGGGCAGAGGAGGCCAAACTGGAGGTGTGTGGGAAGGGGGGGCAGGAGGCTGTTTGGCAGGGGGAAAACTTTTATAGAGTGTGGAAGGTGGGATGGATGGGATGGACATCCCAAACTCCCTCTGCAGTTGGCGGAGAGGAAGGGGCGGCTCTGTAGGGCCATTCACTTCTCTCTGATAACTGTAGAGGGAGCCCGGACGTCTCTGCTTGCTCTGGCTGTCCTGAAGCTTAGCAAATTGAATCCCACCCTAGGCAGATGCTGCCCAGCTTGTTTTTATATGAGCATAGCAGTTCCTGCCTTAGCCCCTAAGTAGAAGACCAGCATCCCAGTACCATGCTTGGGATCTTGCTGTGGTGTTTGCTGTTTGTGTGAATTTAGAGGCTCACTGTACAACAACCCGTCCCAAGTGCTTTACATGTGTGATCAGGAAGGTTGCTGGGAGTGGAGAGGCCAAAAAGGGGGGGGATCACGGCCATTTAGCTTACACCAGGGCTTCCTTCCCTTCCTTGCTCTCAGCTGGGCTGGCCGGCAGTCTGTGCACAGCACCGCAGTGGCTTTGGTGGGCCCAGTGCAACTCTGCATCCCACAGCTGCCCAGCCATAGGTGAGCTGTGGGCTTACCAGGCAGGCAATAGGTGTTTGAGCTTCCAGGACAGCCTGGGGATAGGGAAAGGGGTTACTGTGCCCCTCTCATCTCTACTCATGTCTCCCACCTTTCTGCTGTAGGTGGATTTGATTGACTGGGTTGATAACATGTGGCCCAGACACCTGAAGGAGAGTCAGACAGAGTCTACGAATGCTATCCTGGAGATGCAGTATCCAAAGGTGCAGAAGTAAGTGACTTCCTGAGCTGTTCCAGCGGTGGCAGGCAGCAAAACATCTCTTGCAAGAAAACTGCCTGAGGGAAATGCAGTTGTACCAAGGGGAAGCAGGAGGAACAGTCTCCCTGTTTATTTAAGCGGTTGACACTTGCAAGGACACTGCAGTTAGTTATTTAAGCCCCTGCTGAACGCTGTGTGGAAGGGTAGTGGCGTGGCTTCCAGGAGCTCGCTGTGCTTTGGGGAAACTCTTGGTGCTCACCACCTTGAGACATCTGGAGTCGGTTGAGCTGCTAGGTGCTGCCTGTCCTGCCCCCTAGGCCGGACCTCTGCCATGGGGGGGCCTGTCTGAGGATGAAAGCTCTCCTCTTGCCTGGACTAGATCTTTTTGTGGGGATGTGATATAAAAGCAAAGTGAGCTCTCCTGCAAACCACCACCTCCCTGCAGCTAAAGTGCTTAGCACTGCAGTAATTGGCTTCTGGCACTGCTCTGAGCCATTGGCCTGGGTCTGGGCAGCCTATTCCCTTCGAATACTTCGTATCTGCTCTCAAATGTGGATCACCACTCATTTTCACCTTATCTTGTTTTCCTCCAGATACTGTCTGATGAGTGTCAAGGGCTGCTACACAGATTTCCACGTGGACTTCGGTGGTACTTCTGTTTGGTACCACATCCACCGAGGGGGAAAGGTAGGAGGACAGTCCCAGCTGGGAAAGTTACAGATGCTTTAGGAGTGGCTTTTAGTCTATTCTCTTGTCAATACTTGAAGGTGCAGGTCCAAGAAGTCTTTCCACCCTAAACTTGTTTATCTGTGGTTCTGGGAAGTAGTTCAGGCCCTCAGAGGTCCACCAGGCACAGGCTGAAAACCCATGCTGTAGAGATGATGCTGAGACAACCTTCTAAATGGCTAAATGACATAAGGTAGAGTAACCCAATTCATCCAGTGCCTTGGGCTTGGGAGAGATCATTTGGGCACGTGGCCGATCACCTCTTGGTGTGGCACAAATAGCCCACTGGGAGCAGCAGCAAATGGAGGAAAGGTATTTAAAGATGAATGGGAGCCTTTCCTAAAGCAAAGCTGTCCAGGGTTTTTTAAATAGCCAACAGATGTGTGAGGGATCACCTTAAAATGTCAAGTGATTTCAAAAGCAGAAGCCTTTGAATTGAAGGTTAGTGACAGGTCTTCACTGCAAACCCCTCGAATGGTTTCTGTTGAGAAGTAGCTCTGAAACCATGTCAGATTTGAGCTGCTTGTCTGGAGCCACTTCCTGTAGCTGAGCTCAGCCCAAGATCCGAAAACTGAACCCTCAGCTCCATCGAGTTTGAGTTCATCTGGTTACAAACTTCATCGGAGTCAAATGTTTGTTCCCTGATGGGTGGCTTCCAGTTACAATTGTGCAGGGATTTCCCTGTGCCAGGCATCTGTCACCCCAGCTGTGTGTTGTACCGGGGCCTGACACGGAAGAAAGCTCTCTGGGAGGGGATGTGGGAAGGTGCCAGTCCTCCCGCTTGTCCTTAGGCAGGGTGAGCTGCACCTTAAGCTCCCCTTACAGGTAGGGTGTTGTATTGGTTCTCTTTCACAAAACAGCTTGGTAAGAGTTTGGGTGCTGTATCACTGGCGGGGCTAGCTAGTCCTTGAACAGTTAAGTCAGACACCCTGGCTAGCCTTTCCACCGTCCTAGAGAGCGCGGTCACGTTCAGAGCGTGACCCTTGGTCAATATGAAGTCCTCACTGGGAAAACCTCCTCTCTGGCTGCCGTTGGGTGGACGTGCCCGTTGTCACGGGACTCGGTCGATGCTTTAGCATTACTACCACAACAGCGTGGAAGAGCTCGTACTCAAATTTTTGCTATCTGCTAGTTGGCAGCTTTACTGTAGTCGAGGAGACTTTGTACTGCTGTCTGGGGAGGGGGGCGATGCAGACACTCATCATAGTACATTTGAATTGATGTGGTCAGAGCAGCAAAATCTGGTGGTCGCTCAGCTTAGTTTTATTAGGAAAAGCTAATGTGGAGGAAGGTATCCTGTAGTGCAGAATTTATCAAAGGCAGGTCCTACCTCTTGTCCAGTGGGTTGCACCTAGCTCCTAACTTAATCCTTGTGAGCAATTAGAGGAGGCTTCACTGTTTCTGATGAAAACCATCAGCCGTCTAGGGCTGAATTCATCAAGGAGCCAGGAGGTAAAAAAGGCTGCCTGGGGTGGCTGGATATTTCCTGAGAAAGAGCCTTGGACAGCCTTAGGATAGGGAGCCCTTTTGCTTGTGACTGCTGTGAAGGAACTGTCCGTGAAGGCGGCTGGGTGGGCTCACTCCACAGTCAGTAAAGGCTGAGCTCTAGGAAGAAAAAACCTTCACTTCTTTAGGACAAGTCCTGGGCAATTACTCCATCCAATCTTTCTCCACTTAGCCTAGTTTCAGGGAAGGCAGCAAACTCTGCCTCACCTGAAAAATTTGGGCTTTTCACCCACCTTCCCTTGCAAAGGAGATGTAGCTGCCAGACTTCTCCAGCGATTCCAATGGTTTGAGGCGCCGGTGCTTTCCCCCAAAGGATGAGCTAACAGTCCCTGAAGAGCCTAGTTTGGGATGGGTATCTACGTGCCACCGGTATTGCGTGGAGCCAGACAGGTGCAAATCTCTAGTTCAGTTGTAGCTCTTACTGGCATGACAGAAACACACAGGTAAATATCTCCTTTGTCTCTAATATTCTGGTGTCTTCAGTGGGCTCTGTACCTCCTGACACTGATATTGTAAATAAAACCTTACAAAGCATCCCAAGCGCAGTCTGCCGGTGGTGGTGCTGAGTACATCGGGTCAGGAAGGACCTTGTTCAGCGGCTTGCCCTCTCTAATGGGACAGTTTAGGTCACTTCTGCAGATTTGCATCCTCTGTAGGTGGGGAGAGGAAGAGATTTAGATGTCTGGAGGGGGAGCAGGGACGGTTTGGAAGAAGCAGGAGGGTAGTCAGTTGCTGTTAATTATGCCATGACTTATATACATGTGTCGTCTTTACTTGCAGATCTTCTGGCTGATCCCTCCTACGCCCCAGAACCTGGAGCTCTATGAAAACTGGCTTCTCTCAGGGAAGCAAGGAGATATTTTTCTTGGGGATAGAGTGTCAGAGTGCCAGCGCATCGAGCTCAAGCAGGGCTACACGTTTGTCATCCCCTCAGGTACCGCAGGGTGGGCAGGCCTGTCCTTGGCTTTGCCAAGGTTGTGGTGAAACTTCTAAGACACAAGCAAAATCAGAACAGGCAGGGTTTAGTTTTCTCCCTCGTGAGTAACTGGAAGAGGGAGATGCGATGTGGCTCCGTCCTCTTGCTTGCCAGCTCCCAAAACATGCCTGTCATGGCACTGTGGATCCAGCCCAAGCAACAGGAAAGCTGTGGCTGGCTCACATCACGCTTGATCAATTGATCAAGGAGGCCTTCCCAGAGCCAGTCACGTTGACATGTGGAGCAGTGCACCTTGAGGACAGAGGCTGGCCCAAGGCAGGACAGCTCCTCAGCATCCTGGGTCTCCTGTGAAATCTCTGCAGAGTTATGTTCAAATTGTGAAGCAAGGAAGGGAAACCAGTGTGTGAGTTTTAAGGACCAAGGTGACTGCTCTGGACAGGAGGAAAGACAACCGAAGTCTACATAATAGGGTAACTGGAAAGCACACAGCTAGAAGCAGATGTTGGAAATTGCTGAAACCCAGTACGGAGCTGGGAAGCAGTAACGTGGAGAGGCCTGCAGGTAACTGCTTTGCAGAGGGCTTGGGCAGGGAGACTTTGAGGTTGGGAGTGGGAACACTCTCAAGAGTTAAGAGGAATCTTTAGCCTGACTTAGATTAGTAAGCAGAGTAATTGGAGGGCGTCAGCAATGTCTTGCGTGCACAGTACAGTGCTGTGCTAGAAAACAGCAAAGGCAGAACAGATGAGGCAGATGAAACAGCAGCTCAAATTGGTTGGTTGCAGGGACTGGCTCACAGCTTTTTAGGATGTGATGCAGACCTGGGATGCCTGCAAAATGTTGTGCTTGCACTAGGGAATACTCCTGTCTCCTTGTAAGGAGGAAGATTGTTGGACCCCTTTCAAGGCCTCTAATAAAGCTGTTGCATAAAAATTGTGTCCGTAAGACTGTCTCGGATGGCAAAGGATGCCGTAGCCTGCTTTTTCATCTCCCGACAGCAGTGCAGGAATAAGCTGTGTTGTACACATGTACCCCTGTAGCTTACAGCAAGACCAAGAACAAAAAGCACCAGGGACTGCAGGAGTCACTCATTTCTATCCTGGTACCATGGCCGACGCTTCTTTTGAATTGAGCACCCTTACCCTAAGGAAACCCATGCTGGAATTCCCAGAATGTTGGGCTTGGCTGGATTGCCTTGGAGATAACTGAGACTAGAGTTGCTTTGAGGGTTCTTCAATTGTTGAACAGACTTTGGAAGACTGTTTTCCGTGCTGCTGGTATTCTTAGGCTTAATGCAGCCAGGAAGCAACTTCAGAGAGACACCAGGATGACAAAAAGCTGTGGGCAGGAGGTGGATGCTGGCACGTGTGCCACCATGGGAGGATGCAAGACCAGGCCCTCAGGGGTATTTAAGTGCCTAAGTACAAATCTCTCTCTAGCTCTTAGATGGGTCAAGTGAGCTGGGTATTGAGTAATTCAACTGTGACGCTTCAGGAGGGGCGGGCATTCTTGCTATAATAAAGCAATGTCCGCCCTGCTCAAAGAGGCTACGTGGTCCCATCCTAGCCCCCCACTGCGGCGAGGGCTGGCTGGCCTGACGAGGGGTCTGTGTGCTTGCAGCTAACCTGGAGGCAGGTTAAGGGTGCAACTGTCAGGGTGGGCTTAGCTGAGCAGTGTGAAGCTTGCGTAGATTTGAGAGCCCCGCTCTGAAGAGCGCAGTAAGAGATTGCAGAGGAGTTGGAATTAGTAGGGACTGTCAGTTGTGAGGCCTTGATCTCGCCTAGTTGCTCAGAAGGATTCTTCAAACTCTGCTTTCTCTCCAAGGTTGGATCCATGCTGTGTACACTCCCATGGACACGCTGGTTTTCGGAGGCAACTTCTTACACAGCTTCAACATCCCTATGCAGCTCCGGATCTATAGCATCGAAGACCGTACGCGGGTAAGGACCACACGTGGGAGAGCTGGGAGGACATGGCCTCCTGGGATGGTGGGGAGGGTGCAGCCAAGAGCGGTGGTGTGCAGGCAGGCAAGTCAGGTCTTGCCCTGTAACAGATTACTTGAAATCCAGCTGCCTGTAAGCAAGATGTCCTAGCCTGCCTAATGTACGGGCAGGAATTTGGGCAGAGGGACAGCCTGCGATGTGCACAAAGGCTTGTTGTGTTCCTTCGTACTGCCTCCAGTCTGACACCAGGCTTCTGAGGGGTCTGGAAACCTTGGTGTGAGTGTGACGGGGACCTCCCCTGGCTGCCTGCGTAGGGAAGAGGAAGGCAGTAACGTGGCCATGGCAACATGGCATCCATCGGGTTGCCTCTTCCCTTACCTGGCTGCCTTCTGCTGCTGCTTGGTGTTGATCTTGGACCTTGATGCTGTCCAAGATGACTAAAACCAAAGGCTTCCTTGAGGTCTTGAGCAGCCAGTGCTGTTGGCAAGCAGATGCTCTCGTTTGTTCTGTGGGGAGACGTGGGTGCACCTGCAGAGAAGCCTCAGGACCCATCTGGGCTGTGACGGATGGACTGTTGGCTTCTCCAGAGCAGTTCAGGGAGCTGCAGCAGGCAGGAGCTGTGGGCTAGCAGTCGGATGTCCCACCATCATCCGGAGCAGCTGAGACCTAGGACGAGGGAGCCTGTGCCTGCTCCACCCCAGGCAGTGTAGCCTCCAGAAGCTGCGAGGCAGACAGCAGGGACAGGGTCATAGCAGAGCTGGTAACACCTCTCTTAGTAGACCAACCCTTTCCCTCTGCCCGTGCAGATACTGTCAGGTGCCGTGCTGGGGCATGGGAAGAGGGCTTGAACCGTTACCTTCAACTGAAACCTTGCTCTGAGGCATCTGCCACATTTTCTTGTACTAATGAGGAGGAGGTCTGGGGTGGGGGGGAGGGAAGAGCTGCAATCCTAACAAAGGAAAATGAAATGTTAATGGCTTGCAAATGAGTAGTGCCTGGTCTGTGCTCTGCCTGGCGAGAATATCCCTCTGCAAGGAGAATTACATCAGGCTGCCAGAAGCACGAATGATGCTGTTGTACATGTACACGCGTTTCCTGTCTCTCGGGAGGGGATGGGTCTGGATTGAGGCAGCCGTAATAAGAGTTATCTCTGTGCAGCCCTGTGGTGGAGGAGGCCCGAGCTGATCCCCTTCCCCTTGCCTCTTTCACAGGTCCCAAATAAGTTCCGTTATCCCTTCTATTATGAGATGTGTTGGTACGTACTGGAGCGCTACGTCTACTGCATCACCAGCCGCTCGCATCTGACCAAGGACTTCCAGAAGGAGTCGCTCAGTATGGGTAAGCCTTCTGCGTTGGCTCTCCAGCACTTATCCCTTCCTCACCTGTACCCAAGCGGTTTTTTGCACCTTCCTGCTGGGGTACTGTCTCGGCAGTGTGGTGGGCAGCAGAGGGCTGTGTGGTAAGAATTTGGGGACCATCGCTTCCTCAATTTCACGAGGTGTTTTCTTTGGTTCTTTCCTCCCTTTTCCCTGTTTGCTGTACTGAGCAGTCGGAGGGCATTGCAGACTGGCCAAAGGAGAGGTGCCATTTCTTTCTCTTTTCCTTTGAGCAAGAAGTCCAAGCTGGCCAGACTTCTGCTTCCTCCTTTACCCTTGCAACAGGCAAGGTTCCTTGCAGCTGCAAAACCAGCACCCAAGTTCCTCGCCTTGCTGGTACACGCAGAGCCTTTAACAGAAGAGGCAGAGGGAAGTTGCAGTAACCACCGCTGGGCTGTGGGCTGTGGGGCAGTAATGCTTTCTTGCTGTTCAGGGCCTTCCTGCACGCAGATTTTAAATTGCTGTCGAAGTTACATGCCAGGGAGTGCAGGGAGTCTCTCGCAAAAGGAATTTGGCCTCCTTACAGCCAAGGCATGTGGGACCTGAGCAGTGGTTCAGGAGATGATTTCTCAGAGACCCTTCTTTAGAGTGGGAGAGAGCTGGACAGCCTCTGCCCAAGGCCCCTGGAGCAAATCTGTCTTCTCTCCCCTAAGAGGCTGTAAATACTGCCCGTGGCAGGGGGTTGGATTAGATGATCTTTAAAGGCCCCCCTTCCAACCCAAACCATTCTAGGATTCCATGAAATATAGTCTAGGGCTTTGCGCTCTCCTTCCCTGGGAGGTTTTCCCATGTCCTGTGCCTCACCTTCCCATGAAACGAGCCAGGAATGGGTTTTAGCTGTTCTTTTCTTGCTGCTACGTGCCCCATCCTTTTCTCTCACCATGCCCCCGTACGTATCTCTTGCTCCAGCATCTCTGGTGACACAGGGGAATTCCTCTAGAAACTGAATGCCTCCTTTGAGTGATTGTCTGGCCACTGTGCTCTTCTCTCACTCTTTATCATGACAGATATGGAGCTGAGCTCCTCAGACTCAGTAAACATGGAAGAGGAGGAGGAGGAAGAGGAGGATGAAGATGCAGCAGGGAAGGAACCCAGGCGACCGGTCACAAGGCGGTCCATTCTCACCAGCCCCATAGCCAATGGTGCCAATGTGGACTATGATGAACTGAGCAAGAGCTGCCGGAGCAGCCTGCCGGGTCTGAAGAAGACCCCATCTATAGACTCTTCCGACTCCAGCCGGGGTTCCCAAAACGGTCAGGCCTGGGACCCGAACGGTGGCAGCCCACGCAAGAGCAGGAAGGTGCACCTGACGCAGTTTGAGCTGGAGGGGCTGCGCTGCCTCGTGGACAAACTGGAGTCGCTCCCTCTGCACAAGAAGTGCGTTCCCACCGGCATCGAGGATGAGGACGCCCTCATCGCTGACGTCAAGGTACGTAGGCGTGAGGGAGGCGCAAGCGGCTGCCGTTCTTCGGGGGGCTGCCAGGGCACGTCCACTTTCTTGTGGTATCGGAGGTGGAAACGCATTTCCCCACGGGGAAACTGTGCTTGACCTTGCCCCATCTTGGGGTGAGGGGGTGATGTGTCTGCAGGCTTGGTGTCCTCTTCTTCCTCTACGTGAGGCTGAAGTTACACCAGTTGAGGCTGAGGGACAGTCCTCGTTTGGATTTTGGGTCAGGGCTAGCAAGAGCAGTAACTGCTCCCAGCCGGTGTGGCTGAGATGCCGCCGGGGGGATCCTCTGGGCCCTCTCTGGGTCCCTTACGGGTGTCAGCGCAAGAGCGCTCGTTTTGCGATGCAGTTTGTTTCCAATTCTGGCTGTGGACTCCTCGGGCCGCAGGACACTGTGGCAGTTGGAGCCCTTTCCTTGCCCCAGGTGGATTTGGCGTTGTTTCTTTGGGTTGTTTGCAGGGGATGTCACCTTAGGTTATAGGAGTTTTTCCTTTTTTATTTTCTTTCCCTTCCCCTGCCCTGCTTTACACCCTGCACTGTGTCTGCCAGACCTGTTGTGCTGATTCCGTGAGCTTTGGTGTTTTAGCCCTTTCAGCGCCGAAGTCGGAATGTCAGCCTCCCTCTTTTCCCCAGAAGTCCATTTTAGTCCCTAAAACCCCGGTTATCTTCTGCTCCCTTCCTTGCTGATGGGGATCTGTTCAGCTGCTTACCTGTACCGAAGCTGATGTCCAGACACAGCCGTGGGTGTATCCTGGTCTTTGCTGTCATGTTTCTTTTTCCAGGCCCTGTCACCAGGTGTGGTTTTGGTTTTTTTGATGGATCGTTTGGTAAATCCAGTGCTCTGCTGCATGTGGAGCAGAAGGTGCAGCTCTGGGGTCCCAGGGTGGCTGTCGTTTGCAGGCCAAGAAGCTCTGGTGGGGTTTGGCTGAAGGAGCAGGAGTGGGTGCTGCAAGGGGACTGTGTTTCTGGTTTCACGTGGCCTTTTCAAGCGTGCTGTGTGTGCCATGGCCTTCAAGTAGACAACGCCTGCGAGCCACGGCGGTGGGGCGGCCTCGGCATCATACGATGCTCTGAAGAAGCTCACGCTCTGAGCTGTGAGCGCAGCGTTTCACCCTTGGACTGAGAAGGGGCACTGGTGTCGTGTGTTGGGTGTCTTGAAGGCCGAGCATTCAAAGTTGTCGGTGTTCGGCTGGGTTTTGAGACCTGTTCAAAGGATTTGTTATTGGCTGGAATTAATGGACGTGTGCCGGTGGTTTGGATGTGACCCACCAGCCCCTGTGTCCAGTCGTACCTTGCAGATGAGCTGTGGATGAAAGTCCCTGTAGTCTGGTGAGAGCAAACGGCTTCCCTGAAGGACTTGCTCCTTAAAGCTGGCTGTCCTCTGAGGTTCAGAAGCATCCTGAGCCGCAGGACACTGTCCCTCAGGATGAGCAGCCTCCCAAATAAAACCTGTGCTAGAGGGTGTCCTCAAGGCATGAGGATCCGTAGTCATCAGGCTGCAGTGGCTGGAGGAAACAGGACAAGTTTGTCAAAGTACAGCAAGCCTCTACTTTCAAAACTTAGACTCTCTTTAGTGGTGGTGGAACTGGCAAATTCAGCTGGCTTATTAATCCTGAAAAGGGGTAAGACATGTCTAGTTCAACCTTTTAACTGGTCAGGTCACTGAAAAGCCCAGTGAGAGATCTAATTTTCAATATCAACAGCTTGTATGAAGAACACCTTTTTTTAAAGGCAGGAGAAGTTGTTACCAAGCTAGAGGTGTGAAGCGACCATCCATGCATCTGTAAATCAAGGTGTGGGATACAGATCCTATTTCAGCCATGTTGCCTTCGTAAGCTTGGGTGTAACTCCCTCCTCTAATGGCTTTTGTGTTCTTGCACAACTGTAGCTGACTCTCCCAGAACACAGTCCTACCGTGGCCGTGTCCAAGCGCAGCTCTTCCCTTGGCCGGTCTTGTTCTGCTGTTCCTGCCTTCCCTTCCAGCCCTCGGGCGCGTGATCCAGGGGGGATCCCTCGTGCTACCCCCTAGAGCTGGATCCCTTCTGTCCATCTGCTGTTTCTCTTGATGGATTAAGTCCTAGTTCTCCACCAGTGCGTTTTCAGTGACTTAAGCAAAATGGAAAGCATCCGTCCTCTGCAACATCTTAGCCTGAGTTTGGGGCCATCGATCTGCAGCAGGTACTCTTACCCTTATGTCACCAGGTTGAGGTCATTAAGGGACCTGGGATCTGGCCAACAGGACTGTTGGGAAAGACCCTCTCTAGAGAAGCACAAAACCAACGTGTTCTCAGCACTCACCAGCTTTGCTGCCGTCGCTACGTCGCTGTCTTCCAGCTAGGCAGACGCTGCGTTGTGGAAGGCTTTCGTGGCTGTGGTGTCTGCTACCCAGGATCAGAACAGGACGTTTTCTCATTGTAGAGCCCAGACGTGCAGGTAGTGACCTGGCACCTCGATCCCCAGGTCAGATCAAGCGTCCTACCGTGTTTCCTGCCCCCCTCTGCTAACCGGTGTCCCCAAGCACACGGGAGCAGGCACAGACCAGGAAAACGCTGCCTTTTCCCACGGCCTCTTGTGTGGCGATCGTGACTTCAGAATGCCTGTACGATGGGTCACGTGAAGAAATCTGCTTCTGTATCCTGTCATGAGTTGAGCGTGGAGCCGTCACATGGTGGGACGTGACACTTTGGATATGACAAAGACGTGCTTCCAGCTCTACAGCAGGAGGGGTTGTCCATCCACTGAGACTCTGTAAACCCATCCTAGACACGGCTGCATCAGGCATCTTGAATAGGAAGAGTATGTTACCACCTCTGCCTCTCCTTAACCTTTCTAGCTTTGCCCCTCTCCCTCGGAAGGCTCCTGGTGACACCATGTCGCTGCCTTCTGAACCACTGGCTGAGAGCTGCTCTCCAGCAGATTAAATGGGAGGGCCCAGAGAAATCAAAAGGGCTTCTAAGTACTGCCTCAGGACAAGATCTGCCTTTGCGAAATGAGATCGTGAACGTGTCGCATTTGCAGCATCAATGTCTTGCTGAAAACTCTCCATGCAGTTGATGATGCCTCTGCGTATGGGTTGGACGGGAGTTGTTGGAAAGATCATTGGCAAAGAGGGAACTTCCAAGAGGTCCTGTTGTCTTTTGACTGCTTCTGCCCATCACTTCTGACCCTTCTTGGGGTGTGCTGGTTTCCGTCATTTAGGCTTCAGAGGAGCAGGATGGTCCATGAGGCTTTGGAGCTGTCAGACCTGGTGTTGGCTGACTGGCGGGGACTGGAGCCCATGTGGGAACTGTTTGCTTGCTGTGGTGCCACCAAGCCCTGTGGCCCCTGTAACTGGCACAGAGGGGTTATATTTGGGCTCTGCTTGGAGCTGTTGGAGCACCAACCATTGTAGAAACGAGAAGAGCCTTTCCCAGAAGTGTGGATCTTGTCTCCAAGACCTCATCTCAAAGCCTCTAGTCTGGCATTGCCCACATACCTGGCTCAGTGTTGTCCTCCCCATGATCAGAGACATCTCCTCGCTCCTCTACAAACTCATGTTACTGTCCCTGGTCTGCTCTTCCTTTGGGTCACATCTGCCCGAAACGTTCCCCATGCCTCGTGCTCTCCTTTCCCTGCCCCAGTAAATCTGCCAGCTGGAATCTGCTTTCCCAAGACAGTTTTGTTTCTCCAGGTGCTCCTGTCTAAGAGAAGCAGTGAACATGTCAGCTTGCTGAAGCCCAGGGGGTGTAAAAGCACCGATGGGTGCCCTTGGGAGGAGTGAGTGGTCTCGGGGCACTCCACTCCCTCTCTGTGGCCGTGGGGAGAGCGCTCACAGTTCCCCATTTGCCACAGGGCAGTGGGACACAGAGCGGACTTGGTGAGGAACGGGGGCTGTTCCACCAGGGATGGAGGAAGAAGGCCAGGGTGGCCTGTGAGCTGTGCCAAAAAGGTCCCTCCTTGGTGGGACAGCAGCACTGGCCACGTTCCTGCCTGAGACTAAACCCGTGGTGTGAAGTGCTGAGCTCCCCGCCCCGTGCGTCTGCCAGCGCCGCGGCGTGCGTGGGATGTCTGATGCTTCTGTGGTTGCCGTCCAAATGGACCAAATCATAGAATCATAGGATGTTTTGGGTTGGAAGGGACCCCTAGAGGTCATCTAGTCCAACCCCCCCTGCAGTGAGCAGGGACACCGCTAACCAGATCAGGTTGCTCAGAGCCCCATCCAACCTGGCCTTGAATGTTTCCAGGGATGGGGCCTCCACCACCTCTCTGGGCAACCTGTTCCAGTGTTCTACCACCCTCAAATGGGACCACTGGAGCATGTGGGGTCAAAGACCCCTCTCTGCCGCCCTGCCTGACCAGGCGTCACCTCAGCCACGCTGGCTGATGTGCTTGACCTTGGCAACGGGACAGAGGAACCACCCTGCACGTTCTCCACGCCTCCACACTGCCCCAGTGCAGTGCAGACAGCGAGATCCATGGAGAGCCTGTGCCGGGGGCTCGAGGGTGTCCTTGGTGGTTCAGGGGGTGACAATCTGGACCCCAGTGTCTGGTCAGTCTGGCCCAGTGGCTTCCTGGGCTCTCCAGGGGCAGGAGAAACAAAAGCCAAGGTTGCCTGCAGCCGCGTTGGCTGCGGCAGGAGTGGGAGCAGTCGCTGTGCTGCTTTGGGGAGCTTGCTTTATTTCAAGAGTTGCCTCCATTTTAATTGCAGTGGTCTGGTGCCAGGGTGGGGAGGGTCTCGGGGAGCAGGGGCTGGTGGGGGAGACCTTGCTTCACCCGGTATGGGTTTGTCCCCCTCTAGTGGTTAGGTCACCGGTGGCTTTGGGACCACGGCAGCTCCCAAACTTGCCTGGCGGGATGTTTCTCAGGGAAGGTTTGTGCATCCAGGTCGGGAGGGTTCAGTCCTTGCAGCCCCCGCGTTTCGAGGGGCTCACCCCCCCTTGTCTTGATTTAAAAGCCCTTTCTCCCCACTCACGCCAGCGGTGCCTCCTAGATCCAGGTGGGTTCAGCTTCCAGCAGGAACCCCCAAAAAAAAAAAAAAAAAAAACCACCTCGGAGAAGACAAAAGAAAGGCATCGAGGAGGCTGGGCGTGAGCAGGGCTGGAGCCCAGCCGGGGTAAGGACTCTCCACCGTTCCTCTCCCCAGCCTGCCCCCGGCCCTGGGGGAGCCTGGCCCCGGCGTCTCCGATTGCAGTGGCGGAGGGAGGGAGGAAGGTGGGCCGCGCCGCCCGGGCCCCTGCGCCAATCCCCGCAGCGCCAACCGCCCGTCCCGGCCCCTCCCGGCTCTGCAGCAGAAACGGCTCTGCCCTCTGCTCGTTTGCTCGCTTTTTCTCTTCTGCCATCTTCCCGTTGCAAAGCATTGCTGGGAACCGCATGTGGGTGACGCAGCAGCATTGTTTCAGGCTCAGGAAGCTGCCGCTGCTGCCCAAGGGCTCGGGAGGAGCACGCGGCTGCCAGTGCGGCTGCCGGAGCCGGGGAGGAGCTGGGGGCGCTCGGGGCGGGGGGTACGACCGCTCCCCCAGCCATGTCCCCGAAGACCGGGGGTCTGGCTCGGGTCCGTTCCGACTGAGCCAGCCCCTGGAGGTGTCTGGGGAAAGGGGGGGGCCCCAACCCTCGCAGTGCGGGCACCGAAACAAAGAGGGCTCGGCAAACTTCGCCCCAGAGTCTCGGCAGCTCCAGAGGCGCAAGGTCAGGCAGCTGGCAATGCTCGCGGGATGGGGAGGGGAACGCGGGGACGCTCTGGACCCAGCCAGGGTGGGAGGGGACCGCGGGGGGGACCCCTGTTTCCCTAGAGGGGTCCCCGGCTGGTGCTCGGGCTCGCCTCTCCCCTCCCCTTCCTCGGGGCGCGCTCGCCGGTGCCGAGTTCCTGCCGGCCGGGGGAAGCATGCGGTGCGCTCGCAGGGTCCCCCCTCCGCCTTGTTCCCCCCCCAGCCGGAGCTCGGGGGGGGCTGTCGCCCACTCTGGCTCTGAGCCAGAGGCAGCCCCAGGACACGGGTGCTCCCCCCCCTCCCAATCCCCCCCTTCCCAGCCCCTTGGTCCCCTGGCTCGGAGCACGCCCGAGCCACCACCCCACACCCCCCCATGGTACCCCGGGCAGGGGGGAGGCTGCGGTTCCCTGCCCACGCGTGTGTGTGAGCCCCCCCCCGCCCCCCCCCCCCCCCCCCTCCCTTTGCTCCTCTGGAGCTGCCCAGAGTCTTAGGCTGGCGGGGAGGCGGAAAGTCTGTAGGCAGCAGCACGCCGCCGCGCTGCCGGAGAGCGGAGGGGAGGCCACGGCTTCCTGCCGCCCGCAACCGCCCCAGAAGGGTGGGGGAGCCCCCAGCAGCCGCGCTGGGCCGGGGCGCTCACCCGGGGAGCGGGCAGCCCCCCATGGGGGACACCACCCCCCCCCCCCCCCCCCCGCCAGCCCCTGCCCTGGCCCTGCCTGGCAGCGGGAAGCACCGCACGCCGCTGGGATGCCGGCAGGAGGCTCCTGCTGGCGTAGCCATGGCAACGCCAAGTAAATAAAGCACCTTTGCAAGGGGAAAATTCGGGGGGGAACATTCGGTGGGGAACGGCCTTGGGGAGGGAGCTGCGATGGAAGGGAGCGAGAGGGATGAAACGGCCAGGGTGAGTGCAAGGAGCCCCCCCCCCCCTCCACCAAGAGTGAGGGTGCCTGTCGCCGCCGCAGGGCAGCGTGCCCGTCCGGTTGGTGCCGGGGGATCTCTCGTGTCAAAGTCAAAGCCAAACCGTGAGGCGGTGCAGGGGAGCAGCTTTTGGCTACCTGGCAGCTTTGGCCAGGCTCTGGAGGGGATGCTGGGGCACCGCATCCTGCCACCGCTGCGCCCTCCAGCTCCCCCGTGCCTGGGGACCCTTGGGGGAGGCAGATTGGGGGGGGGGGGGGGGGGGGGGATCCTTGTGCTTCCTCCCACATAAATCTCTCTGGATTGCAAAAGCTTGGCACTCTCCCCCCTACCACCGCATAGAGCGGGGCCTCGGGGCTGAAATGCAGTTGATGAAAGCGCTCGTGCAGATCGACTCGACAGAGCTTGCCTGTCTCGTGTGGGGAGGGATCGTCGTTGCTCGCGGGCGTGGGCAGGGGAGGGCTCCTTCCCAGCCACGTTTGAAGCATGGGGGCTTTGGCATCTGGTCGGAGCCTGCCTTGTTCCTCTCCGCTCACACCGGTGCTTTTTGTCTCTCCCTCTCTCTTCCCCCACCCTCCATTAGCTGCTGCTAGAAGAATACGCGAACAGCGACCCCAAACTGGCACTTACAGGCATCCCCATCGTCCAGTGGCCCAAGAGAGATAAGGTAGGAGCTGCGTGGTGGGACCTGGGTGGGTATCACAGACGGTTGAGCTGATGACCTGCCCTCAGCGGAGTCGCCGGCTGCGGTGGCACCGCTTCCGTACCCGCCTCAGGACCCCGGGCCGGCGGGCAGAAAGGCAGCGGCGCAGATGCCGGCTGCGGGGTGTAACCGCCTCCACACCACCATGGGCAAACCTGTTTGTTGGCAGTGGTGGAGGTCTCCAACCGTGCCGGTTACCCCAGCTCAGCCGACGGGTGGTAACTGGGTCAGCCCCAGCTGCTCCGTGTTCTCCTGCCCCTCGGTCGCGTTCAGAGGAGCTGGATCCTGCCGCTGGTGGAAGGGGTGAGCCTCTGAACGGCAGCCCCCCAGCAGCTCTCTGGCTTGGCACGGGGGTCACAGAATCCCAGACTGGCAAGGGTTGGAAGGGACCTCGGGAGATCACCCAGTCCAACCCCCCTGCTCAAGCAGGTTCTCCTAGAGCATGTTACACAGGACTGCATCCAGGTGAGGGTTGAAGATCTCCAGAGAAGGAGACTCCACAGCCCCCCTGGGCAGCCTGTTCCAGTGCTCTGTCACCCTTAGAGTAAAGAAGTTTTTCCTCCTATTCAACTGAAACCTCTTATGTTTCAGTTTGCACCCATTGCCCCTTGTCCTGTCGCTGGACACCACTGCAAACAAACTGCTTCCGTCCTCTTGACTTCCGCCCTTAAGATATTTGTAGGTGTTGATGAGGTCCCCTCTCAGCCTTCTCTTCTCCAGGCTGAACAAGCCCAGCTCCCTCAGCCTTTCCTCCTAGGGGAGATGCTCCAGTCCCCCCATCATCCTTGTTGCCCTCCTCTGGACTCTCTCAAGGAGTTCCTCATCTTTCTTGAACTGGGGAGCCCAGAACTGGCCCCAGTGCTCCAGGTGGGGTCTCACCAGGGCAGTGTAGAGGGGGAGGAGAACCTCCCTCACCCTGCTGGCCACGCTCCTCTTAATACACCCCAGGATACCATTGGCCTTCTTGGCACCAAGGGTCCTGTGTGGTACGAGTAACGTTGTGTGTCAGGGGAACGTATTGCTCTTGCCTTCCACGGGAGATGAAGGGCGAGGCGTGGGGGCTGGTGATCAGCATCAACCCTGCCTGTTCAGCGGGCAGGCCGGCCCCTCGCTGCTCGGTGAGCGTGCCCCTCGGGTCCCTGCCCCTGCCAGCACGCTGCCCGTGCTGTAGCGCTGCCTCTTGCACCCCCACGGAAGGCAGCTCCCTCCTGGGGGTCTCCACCTGCAGCCAGCTCCTCAGGAAAGGGACCTTTCAGTGCTCCCCTGCCCTTCCCTCTCCAGCTGTGCTCATAATCCACAGCCTGAGCTGAGCCTGCTGGGCAGATGGAGGCGAGGAGCAGCCTGCTGCTGGCCAGCCGGACTTCCCCTCTGCAGGCTGCCTTCCCGCGGCCCGCCAGGACGGCTCCCGTAGGTCACTGCTTCCTTCCTGCCAGGAGACGGGCTCACGGGCAGGCGTACGGGAAGAGCAGGACCCCATCGCACTGGGAAGGGTGGGTAACCCCCCAGTCACAGAATCACAGAATTGCAAGGGTTGGAAGGGACCTCGGGAGATCACCCAGTCCAACCCCCCTGCTAAAGCAGGCTCTCCTAGAGCATGTTACACAGGACTGCATCCAGGCGGGGGTTGAAGATCTCCAGAGAAGGAGACTCCACAGCCCCCCTGGGCAGCCCGTTCCAGTGCTCAGTCACCCTTAGAGTAAAGAAGTTCTTCCTCCTATTCAACTGAAACCTCTTATGTTTCAGTTTGCACCCGTTGCCCCTAGTCCTGTCACTGGACACCACTGCAAAGAGACTGGTTCCATCCTCGTGACTTCCACCCTTAAGATATTTGTAGGTGTTGATGAGGTCCCCTCTCAGCCTTCTCTTCTCCAGGCTGAACAAGCCCAACTCTCGCAGCCTTTCCTCGTAGGGGAGATGCTCCAGACCCTTTATCATCCTCGTTGCCCTCCTCTGGACTCTCTCTAGGAGTTCCTCATCTTTCTTGAACTGGGGAGCCCAGAACTGGACACAGTGCTCCAGGTGGGGTCTCACCAGGGCAGAGTAGAGGGGGAGGAGAACCTCCCTCGCCCTGCTGGCCACACTCCTCCTAATACACCCCAGGATTCCATTGGCCTTCTTGGCACCAAGGGCACCCTGCTGGCTCATGGCCACCTTGTCCCCCACCAGGACTCCCAGGTCCCTCTGGGCAGAGCTGCTTCCCAGCAGGTCAGCCCCCAGCCTGGACTGGTGCATGGGGTTCAACCTCCCCAGGTGCAGCACTCGGCACTTGCCCGTGTTGAACTTCATCAGGTTCCTCTCCGCCCAACTCTCCAGCCTGGCCAGGTCCCGCTGAATGGCAGCGCAGCCTTCTGGCGTATCAGCCACTCCTCCCAGTTTAGTGTCGAAGCCTCTTGGATTGCCCTTTGGAGTTGCCTGCCCTGCCCAGGAGGATCTAGCGTGATTCCCCCGGTCCTTCAGCAGCACAACCATCTCTGGCAGCTTTTTTTTGGGAGAAGAGACCTGGCGACATCTGCGCGCTTTGGATGCAGCGCTCAGATGCTTGGCGCGTCCCCGACCCTGCCCTTGTGCTGGCTTTTTTGGGTGCCTGCACTTCCCCAAGCTGTGGTGCACACACCATCGCAGCCGATCCTGGAAGGATGCTGCAGCCGGCGTGTTTGCTACGAGGGCCGATGGCATGGGTGGTTGCAGGTGTCTGCTGGAGAGCTCTGCTATCCCACCTGCGCTCTAAACAGGGGTGCTCGGGTGTTGCCAGTGCTCCTCAAGCTTGTGGGAAAGAGCGACCAGAGCACTGACATCAGAGCTCAGCCCTGTCCCCTTGCGTAGCTCACAGAGGGACCTAGGTGGCATAGAGAGAGGAGAACCTTTCTGGCTGCCCGGGTGGACTTTGTCATTCCTTGCCTCAGAAGGAAAGAGTGGCTGTCGTTGGAGCACCACGTGCTTTTGGGGCTCAGCAGCCCTTTTCAGACCCACCTCTGACCGCTGATGGGAGGTGGGAGGAAGGAGAGCTCTTGGTGTGGGGTGGCCAAGGTTGAGCATGCTCGAGGAGAGCCACCCGGGGCGGTGCTGGTACCAGTTCCTTTGTCCGCAGAGAGGCGAGGGAGCCAGGACCACGCTCTGGAACGTTATTGGAGGTCGCAGCGTGGAAGCTGGGGATCAGAGGCTGTCTGATCTGAGCTGAATGCAGTGGTCTGCTCATCTCACGCAGCTTTTCTCTCTATTTCTGTCGCCAGCTGAAGCTCCAGGCCCGGCTGAGGGTGCGCCTGCCCACCATCCCCATCACCAAGCCACACACCATGAAGCCAACCCCTCGCCCAACGCCTGTCAGGCCTACAGTCTCTCCCATCGTGTCAGGCGCCAGGCGGAGGCGGGTGCGGTGCCGAAAATGCAAGGCTTGCATGCAGGGCGAGTGTGGCATGTGCCACTACTGCAGGGACATGAAGAAGTTTGGCGGGCCTGGCCGCATGAAGCAGTCCTGCGTCCTCCGGCAATGCTTAGCGGTGAGTCTGCGGCTTGATCCTTTTCTCAGAAGTCCACTGCAGCCTGGCAGCAGCTCTATGTGGCCAATTAAGGTCAGAGAGAGGAGGGCAATGACCAAATTTGATTCCTGGGGGATAGTTGGCCCATACCCCGTGATTCAGGCAATGGGGGAGAGAAGGAGGAAAGTTGTACTGCTTTTCATAGAATCATAGAATCACCTCGGTTGGAAAAGCCCTTTAAGATCATCGAGTCCAACCGTTTGCCATCCCACCACTAAACCACGTCCCTAAGCACCTCATCCATCCTTCTTTTAAATACCTCCAGGGATGAGGACTCTACCACCTCCTTGGGCAGCCCATTCCAGAGCCTGACAACCCTCTCGGTGAAGAAGTTTTTCCTAATGTCCAACCTAAACCTGCCCTGGCGCAGCTTCAAACCATTCCCCCTCGTCCCATCGTCTGTTACCAGGGAGAAGAGCCCGACCCTCACCTCACTACAGCCTCCTTTCAGGCAGTTGTAGAGGGCGATCCCTGGTTTCACCCTTGCTTTCCTTTGTAGCCCAGGCTGCCTCACTCGGTCACGTGTGCACTTTGCGGGGAGGTGGATCAGAATGAAGACTCGCAGGACTTTGAGAAGAAGCTCATGGAGTGCTGCATCTGCAACGAGATTGTTCACCCTGGCTGCCTGCAGGTGAGCAGCGCGGGCGCCGGGGCAGAGGGGGCTTGGTTGTGGGGAAGGACTGGTGCTGACTGCCCTCTTCTCTTTGCAGATGGATGGGGAGGGGCTGCTCAATGACGAGCTCCCTAACTGCTGGGAATGCCCCAAATGCTACCAGGGTGACGACGCAGAGAAGGGCCAGGTAGGAGGCGAGCTGTGCCGTGGCAGGGCAGGGCGTGTGTCCTCCATCCCGCTGCATCCTGCTGAGGGATGTGTTCCACCAGGCTGGGCTGCTGGAGGGTGGGCAGGCAGGCACCAGTACAGTCCGGGGGACCAGTTGGGCAGTGAGTCGTGAGAGCAGGGGTGATTGGGGGAGCAGAGCGGCAAAGCTCAGGGACCTGGCAGCATCCTGTGGGCAGACACTGCCCCAGCCCCATCCTGGGATCCTGCAGGGGGGTGAGCTGACAGCCCCCTGCTCTGTCCCTGGCTCCCAGAGAGCCCGTCAGCAGGCCAAGGCCAGGCTCCCGCAGAAGCGGCAGCCGGGTTCCTCCGCCAGGCAGCGAGCAGACCGTGTGCGGCAGCCGCCCCGGCTGCCGGCGCTGCCCAGGACACCGGCCTACGGCTGCCGCGTCACCTGTAGGACCGTGCCCGCTGCAGCGGATGGAAGTGCAGCAGCCAAGGCAAGCCAGGCGGGGAGCAGCCACCCTGGGGCACCTTCACCTTCACCCTGGGTGACGTGCATGCTTGGGATGCACATCTGCCTGGCTCCTGGGTCTCCCGGCACTT
>JADKXX010028962.1:0-40286 GCA_017310255.1 Butorides virescens
GCAGCTCTGGCTATGGACTGACAGCTCTGGAGAAAAAGAAGTTTAGTTGGTCTGGTGCTGTGGAGCTCGGGTACTCTGCTGGGCTCAGGCTGTCCCGAGTTTTGTCGCAGAGTACCTTGTCAGCCCCTCGCTGCCTCGGCCCTCGCCAGGATCTCGGAGAGGTGATCTGAGACTGAGGAGAAGCTGTTGCATCTATGTAACTTAACTTTTTGGTGAGGTTAGATTTGTCTTAGGTTATCGAGCGCCAGGTGGGGCAGCAGGGAAGGAATCTCCTGGTGGTGTTGGGGAGCTGTTAGCAAACTGGCCCGTACGTCTCTGGAAACTGCTGCCGGAGGGGCCGTTTGACCCAGCGCTTCCTAAGGGTGTGCCCGGGGCCAGGCGTGCCTGCGTGGGGCTCCGCTGAGCAGGGGCTTCGCTCTTACTCCAGTCTTCACCGCACACAAAGCCGCTTCACCCGTCCAGATCTGTGTGAATCCATGGAGCTGCCAAAGGGTTTGGCAGCAGCAGGACACGGGGCTGGTGTCTGCCCGTCCTTCTGCAGGGGAATCACTGAGTATTCCTGGGTGCTGGAAGCGTGAGGAAATCTTGCCTTCTGTCTCTTCTGGGGCTAATTCTGCCAGGCCTTTACTGTGAACTAAGACTAGCAAGACTCTGTGAATTACAAGTTGGGATTAGCACATCACCAAAGTGGCGCCGTGCGCTTTCAGTGACAACGCTCAGGGTAAGGAGGGAAGGGCAGCAGCACTGGATGGCTTCAGAATTGGGGGAGCATAGCGGGAGGGTGTCATTACCCTAAGGACAAATCCTGCCCATCGTGGTCTCGCTGCTGCTGCTGCCAAGTCAGCAGTCTGTATCTCAGGGTGTGGTTCCAAATTAGGATTCCCGGCCTGGCAGAGCTGGTTTAAGAGGTTCTCTCCCTCCCCCTGTTAGCGTCTCAGAAGCTGATGCCCCTGAGCTGAATGCTGCTTCAGGGGATTGTGGATCGTGCCCTAGATTTAAGTTGGCAGCGGGGGGCACCTCATCCAAATTGTTGTCTGTGCTGGGCTAGCGAGCTAGCTGCCCCCCCCAGCAAACCTGATGAGGCTGGAGAGGTGGTGGTCTGAGGTGGGGAGACAGGGTGGGGTAGGAACCTCTTCAACTGGCTCTGCTGCTGGAGAGAGCCTGCGGTGGAGCCGCACCTTCCCCCCGGGCAGCGGGGCTCGCTGGAGCCCAGGCAGGAGCCCGGAGTGACCACCCCGGCTGGGCGCAATGGCACCATGTTTTGGTTGTTGGAGATTGTTGTGACAACCCATGAAGGGAGAGGTGGGCTTGTGGAAGAGGAGCCCAGCCTGCTGATAAATGCTCCGGGTGCTCAAGCGTATGGGAGATGAGCCGAGTGTGAAATGCTGTCTCTCCCATCGCTTGGGGCCGTCCGTGTCCTGTCTTAATGCTGCCCTGCCCTCTGGTCAGATCCTTACCTGGAATTTGAGAGGAGGCCTCAGCCTGTCCCTACCAGCCAAAACCTGAGGCCTCTCCCGTAAACAGCAGTTAGCAAACCTGTCCTTACATGTTGGTGTCCACGCTATCCCCTGGGGTGAGAGCTCACCTGAGCTTTACAGTATGCGGAGTCATCAGCTGAGGGGTGAAGCTTGGGGAGCCTGGAGGAAAAGGTTGCTCTTGCAGCCGTGTGTACCGTGGTGTGGAGTGGCACCGGTACGTCGAGGTGTGCGCTGCCCGTGCCTGAGGGATGACAAGGCTGGCTCTGACGGGTTCCCAGAGTCACAGCAGCAATAATCTTGTGGTTTCCAAGTTGTTCGTATCGGTGGTACCAAACCCTTTCTGCGGGTGATGTCAAATGCAGGACACAACCCGTGGGGCTAGGAAGGCCCATGCGTGTTAGTGTTCACGTGACGCTGGTGACAAAGTTCCAGCCCTTATCCTCACACTTTGAGGTGGCCTCAAAGCTGGGAGAGGGAGGTCAGCAGGGCTGTGGGCTGGCAGGATGCTGCTCATGTCTGGTAAGATAGCAAAGAGGAGGACGCAGCTCCCTGTGTTGGTCAAGCGGCTGCCCTTGCTCTGCCTCGAATGGCTCCTGCTATCCCAACGGCGGGACGCGAGGAGCAATGCCTTCCCATCAGGTTCAGCCTGACTTCTTGTTTGTACTCCTTGTAATGCTGCTCGCTACCAGGTAACGATCCCTTGTCATTGCTGGTGTTTGTCATCCTCAGGTCTTGGTGTGCTTGATAAAGCCAGTCCTGCTGGATACTGGCTTTCCCATTGACCTGGGACTCGTACGTGTGTGCTGGGGTGAGCCTACTGGTGTAGTTCCCGCGGGTACTGAAGCCACATGCGTTGGGCTGAGAATCTGGGTGGTTGTGCACCGCCCCCCAATTTGAATTTGACGCTGGCCATCCCTTACCCTGTGTCAAGCGATGCTCCCTCCTGTTGCCTGAACGGGCTCAGAGTTTGCTGTGTGCCCTGTGTGAAACCCTGTCTGGGCAAATGTCGCTGGTCTGCTGGACACACCTCAATTTCCTAGTCTAGACAGGGCCTGTGCAAATCGGGTAATTAATCTCTCTCACTTGCCTCTGCCTCAAACTGAAGACGCTACGAATGAGTCATTCCAAATGACCCAGGTGTAATAATTGAGCTCTAAATAATTTAGGGGCTGTTCAGATTTGATCTGGGCGGCTCTTTGGTGGAAGCTAACAGCGACTGATGGCTATCCTTGGAAAGCTTGAGAAATCCCCGTGAGCATTTAGATCCTGAAAGATGCTAGAGTGTCCCTGGGAGAATAAATACATCCCTGAAACCACCTGGCTGGTGTTCTGTGTCAGCAGAGGGGAAGGCAGGAGGTAAATATCTCTGCTGGCTTCTTACTGTCCCAAGCCTGGCTGTACCTTCAGTGTGTCCTGGAAGCTGCGGTGAGCAGGAGCGCTTGAAGTTACTTGTGAGTTACCAAATATTTGCAAGTTGCATCTCTTAACTCCTGGTAATAAGCAGGACTAGGTTTTTCACAGGATTATCCCAGCTGGAGGTGACACTAACAGGTTATCAGAGCAGTCCCTATGCCCCCGGGGACCTTTTTATTGTTGGCTAATTATGTCAGGAGCCACCCAGGCAGGGGTCTACAGGTCTCTGGCTGGGTTTGGGGGAGAAATGGCACATGTGGGGGAAGTGGTGGCATGCTCAGAAGGTGAAGAAACAAGGTGGGGCGCTAACACTGTCCTCTGAAAATGCATGAGGGAAAGCAATTCCTTATCTTCAGGGTGAGATGTCTGGTGCTGCTGCTGACAGAAGAGCGTTGCTGGCTCCGGAGGAGGAGGCGATGGGTGAGCTGTGAAGGGGTAGCCTGAGCTCTGGAAAGCTGTTGGCGTTGACTTATTAGTTCACAGACTTTCTTACACAATGCCTGACCTGCTTTTATTTGGGTTGAAGAGGTTAAAGGCAAGCGGAAGAGGTGGAAGGTGAGGAGGAGCATGGTGTACCGCGCTGAATCACAGCTGTGGCAGTGGACGGTGCATCTGCAAGGCCATCCCGTGGCAGGCTGGGGGTGGCTGCTGCACCAAAGCACGTACCGGGGTGCTCAGAGGACAGGAGTTGTCATCGTGGAGCAGATCTGCCTTACTGGATACCCTGGCCACTCTTGGCCCTGGTGAAGAGGGAGATGAGAGCGGAGAAGGATCTCACTAATGCTAGAAGAGCTCTGCTCATACAGCCTGGAGCTTAATCTGGAGGGACCAGAAGGGCTGTGATGAACTCAGTCTCTTCTGTTTGCTGATCCTCCCTGTTCACCTCTTCTTCCCAGCTCCTAGGAACCAGGTGAGGAAGATGCATAGCTGCCTGCAGGTGTTGCTTGCTGGCACTTGAGATGGTTCGGATGAACCTGGTGACAAAGCATAGCCTGTGAATCTATGACGGGGGAGAGGAGATGGGTCCGTTTGACGGGGTTTCTCTTTATTCTGTTTCTGTGCGTCCATGCTTGTGCATCTTTGTTACTGTAGAAACAGGATCAGCAGTAAACAGCATCAGCTGGATGTCCAGGGACTGTGAATCCCTGTGGAAGTCCCAGGAATTTGGACCAGGGGAGGTTTTGGGCTGGGATCTGGCTGGGGTTGCAGGGTGGGTTTATGCTTGTGCAGTAGTCGGATGGGGAGGTGTGCTCTCTGTAGAGCTTCTGATCAGGTTGGGTGCCTGGAAGGGTGCAGATCTGGGTGGCACCCTTGCTGCCAGAAGAGCTGAGGTGTGGTTCACGGCTCTGCGTGTGAGCGAGCTGTTGTGGGGGGGGCAGACTGGCAGTTTTTACTGCTGTTAACTAGAAAATTTGATATCTGTGGTGAGTGGAGCGGTAAACTTTCCTCCCTACAGTACACTAAACGCTGGCTGCTTTGTGTCTTTCCCTGGATCTTGCATGTTTTTAGCTATCGCACTGTACACAAACAAGAGTTTTAATAAAGCCACCCCACACCCTTTTATGTCAAGGAAGAGGCTCCGGGGTGTGATCGTCGTCTGTGGTTTTTTTCGTTCGTGCTGGTCCTCAGGGTTAGGAACTGACTGCAGAATCATGCTGTCGTGGCTTAGCCAGTCCTGGCAGAGTTCGGGAGAAGAGGCTGCTTGATGAAAGGCACTGGGAAGAAGGATCAGGATGTTGTTTGATAGAACTGTTATCTGGAGAAGCAGATCCCAACCAGTGAGGGACATTCTCGCTACAAGCGAGATATGCAGAGGGGATGGTCCTTTTTGATGCTGCCTCTTACCTTGCCTGACTTTTCCCGAGCCGGCGGTGAGATTCTGCGGGGTGAGAGAGAAGAGACGTGGTGCTGCAGAACTTGGGGAGACAGCGAAGCGAATGCTGGAGGAACAACCAGAAGATGTAAGAGCAGAAAAGCCTGTATTTAAAAAAAAAAAAAAAGCTGGTCTGTGCTGTTCAGTCCAAGAGTGCCCTGCTTCCCCAACTTGTTCTCCCTTATACCCTGGCTCTCAGGAGCTGGAATCGTGGGATCGAGCTGAGGCAGCTGGACGTGGGAAGGAGAGGGCTGGCAACATGTACTCCGTTAGGGTTAGAGCATCTCAGTGTCTCTAGTTCACTGCCTGTAAATACTACCATGTGTCACTGAAGTCCTGAGCCCCTTTGCCCCATTTGGAGTAAGGAAGGGGCCAGGACTTGGCTTCTGGGGAGGGAGTGTGTGCAGCAGTGGTGTAACAGTGCAGAGTAAGGGGGAAATCTCCTTCCTAGTAGATGGTTTCACACACTGTCCGTGTTCTTCCCAACAGACCTGAGTTGTTGTCTCTCTTCATAAGCATCCTACGCCCTAGAGCCTGCAATTCAGGCAGCCCGTTGCTGTTCCCTTTAAATGACAGTGTCAGCGTAGCAGGAGTTGCAGCCCCCAAAGCTCCCTGTGCTTTTGCTATCCCAGTACTCCTGTGGCCCAGCCTTGTTCAGTTTATGTGATGGGACCGAACTGGCAACAGGTTTCTGCAGAGCTGGGTTGAGGCATTGGGAAATTTGGAGGGTGAGCTCTTCCCCGCTGAAAAATCCAAGCTAGTCCTTTGAATTCCCAGAGTGTTGTGGACAGAGCGGTGTTCTGCCTGTCCCAGCAAGGACTGAAGTCGTGTAGTGCTGACCTGCTAATGCTAGATCAGCTGCATCTCTGTCCCCAGATGGACACGGCTCTGTCTGTCCCTTCTGTCTGTCTGCCGGCTCTGCTGGGTCTCTGCCTGGTGGTCTGTGTGGGCTCCACAACCTGGAGGCAAACAGTTCCCTCTTTTCCCAAGTGGGGAAGATGGGTTAAGTGCATGGAATTTTCAAGCTTGACTTTTTTTTTTTTTTTTTTTTTTTTTTGCGAAGTTTGGTCTACTTTGGTCTGTTTTGGGGATACTCTGTTGCCTTCCTATACAAAGCAAAAGGAGTAGCAGAGCTGGTGTAATGCTCACCTACCTGACTGCACAGCACGTGTGCTGGGGACACCCTGCTAGGGAAAGGGCTCTACACAGCAGGTTTGGGTTTTTTTCCTTGGATTTCTTCTGGTTTGGAAGGGGTGGGAGGTAATTAAAGGGGTTTGGAGGATCTGATGGTCCTTCATCAGCTTCCTCAAGCTGTCATAGAATCCAGGCAGGGTTTGTCCAGGTACCAGGGTGCTAGGCTGGCGGTGGGTATGGGCAGTCTGAGGGTTAGTAGCGCCCCAAGAGCTGGCTGGGACAGTGGCTGCATGTGAAATACGCTGGAGGTGACTGGAGTGAGGAGCCGTAGCCTTTCCTAGGAGCAGTGTTTCCGTATTGGGACTGTTGCCAGACTTGCCCATCTGTGATCTGATCCAGCACGTTCCTCTGTCTCGTGGTTTTGCTGCTGTGGCTGGTCAGCGTGTGGTTTAGCTGCTGGAGTTCTCCCTGGCCCGTCGGTGCTGTCTCCCCACCTGCCTCTTTCAGCCTTGCTCCAATTTCCCAATTACTCCTCGTGTACATCCAATTCGTAACCCAAAAGTGCAAACCAAAGTGTTCTCTCTGCTCGTCCTGAAACGCTGCCAGCCCTGCTCGTGATAGGAATCCCTCCTGGAGCTGTGAAGCCTGGAAGGGCTCCAGTTCTGCGTAGATTCCTGTTTACTCCTCAGCCTGGTGCTTTGAGTCTGTCTTTGTCCGGGAATGGGCAACCTGGGATACGCTGGTTCTGCTTTCCAGGTCTTGGGAGAGACAGAAGATGAGGGGCATCTAACCTGGGTGAAGCCTACTGGGTTAGTTCTTGGGGTTTCTTTTGTGAAGCCAGGCAACAAAGGAGTTAGTTTATCTTTCTCCAGATAGTCATCATTGGTGGATAGGGCGTGCAGAGCTGCTGATAAGCCACCCGCTAGCTTGTCCTAGCGTCAGGCTGGCCTCTGGGCTTGCCCTGAGACAGAGATGGCTGGCAGTCCCAGATCTCTTGCTTGGGGGATTAGGACCTTCTCTTCAGATCCTACTGCAGGGCCTCCTCCTAGCCAGGGAGTCCAGGAGACCACTTCAGTGATCATCTCTGGGGCACCGGCAGTTGTGTGGCAAAGCAAACGGCTCTGCAGAGACAAAATGTTGAAGAGAATGACGCGGGCCCACCTCTGTAGGGCCCTTTGCACCTCGAGGGTGGCAAGAGGTGTTGTGGTTTAGTTAATTGCTTCCCATGCTTGGGAGGAAGAGGAGCTGAGGAGAAGCTGAAGCGGTTGAAGGTGGGGAGGCACAGAGGACAGAAGCCTGCTGCCTCTCTGCTGCCGGGGAGAAATGTGCTTGTATGGACCTGGAGCCTAGACCCGGAGCTGAAGTGGGAGGTGCAGGCTTGGAGGAGAGGAATATAGAAAGGAAAAGCTCTTGTGCTTTAAGATAAGCAGTAACCTGGCAAACTGCTGATTGGATGTCGTAATCTTTGTGCCTTGGTTCTTCACGCTGTATCTGAAAATACTTGCAAGGGAGTGTCTTCCCTGCATAGCCAGTTCTGGCGCTGGTACCTGCTCTGCCCGGGGCCCGCCTTGCTGCTTCCCTGCTTGTCCGTCCTCCTGCCCTGGGTTGCCTTGGCCTTGTGCCTTCCCAGGGAAACGGGACCCCTTCCCGCCGATAGAACGAATCTCGCGTGACCTTTGGGGGGTGGCTGATGATTGCTGGCAGATCTCAGCACGGTGTCTTGGAGACTGAACCTGTGGACGCTGCTCAAGATTAAAACACCCCTCGACAAGGTTGGATGTTGAAGGTCTGGCCTTACCTAGACAAGAGCCATAGCTGATTGCTGTAAAAGGACGCGAGAAGTTAAATTCATAAACTGAGGAGAGTTGAGCTTGCTGGTTTATTACCAGTATGAATGCATTTCAGCAAGGTAAACCTACAAAGGGATGGGTGGCTGGGAGACACCAGCCGAGGAAGCTCAGTGGTGACTGAGAGAGACCCACTGGTAAGTCACGCCGCTCTATACACGTGCTGGGAGCCAGGCAGAACTTACAGTACCTGCAGCGAGGGGAGTTTGGAAGGAAAGAGTTCAGAAGCGGAATGAAACGTGACTGCATTCGTCATGTTGACATCTTTCCTCTAAAAGAGTAAGAGAGGGTTGTGGGAGGCTTCAAACCAGGCAAGCTGCTCTGGAAACGCAGCACAGGGAGAGGAAAAGTGAGGGGTCCTCTGGTCTCCTGAAGTGGAAGGAGCTGTGGCACAGCAGGAGGAGGCTTCCTGGGGACTGGGAGATGGAGAAGTTGGGAGATCAGGGAGGGGATGGCAGCAGACAGGACAGGAAGTGACTAAAATACTGTGGTGTTTGTTGGTTTCACTCTGTAAATATGTGAGGCTCTTTCAGCGAAAGGACGGCTTGTTCTTTTTTCAAATGTGACCTTGTACTATTTCTTCTCTTGAAAAAAAAAAAAAAAAAAAAAAAAACCCACAGGAGAGTAGTTTTCTGGTTCTCTTCAGCCAACTGTCAGCCGTTAGAGGTAGATGTGCTCCATCGAGGCAGTGCTTGCAGATGGAGAGAGGTGTCCAAGGAAGGGTTTTGAAGAGTACCACCATGGAGCCGCAGGAGGCGCTTCCCTGGCATCCCTGGGAGGAGAAAACTGCAGGTGAAAGGATCAGAACAGAAGGGATAGCACTGGAGCTGTCTGCAGGATTAATATTCATGCTTCCTATTTCCTACATTAAGTGAATGGTACCCAAGAGGGCCAGAAGGAAATGGTGAAGGACAGCTATCTTAGATGAGAACTGCTGGCTGTCTGGGGTTGGAGGATGAATAATCTGCCTTTATCTTGACCCTGCCTGACACGGAAAAAGGCTTTGGGCTGCTTGTTAGTTTTTCCTTCCTAAAACTCTCATCAGGATGAAAAAACGCGCAAATTCTAACAGAGATCACAAAGCTGGAAAAAAGCAATATTTAAATATCGCTGCTTAATGCTGAACGCTGAGGTTGTCCAACAGATACCTATGTAATGTGCCTGACTCTTATCCCTCGCTTTGCTGGGCCTGAGCTTCATCTGGGACGTTGTTATGGATGGCAGTTTTGGGGGCGTCTGCTGATCTGCTTTTTGGAAGTCGCGCGTCCCTGAGTGAACCGACAGTTGACACTGGAAAAAATCCCAGTAGCTGAGCCACCCCTGGGAAGAAGCAGTTGTAGTCTAAAGATCCCAGGGCTGTGACTTGCTGGTGTGCCCTGGCAAGGCCTGCCTGGATGGGGTTGCACCAAGAAGCAGAAAGAAGAGTTAGGAAGGCTGTAGCCATTTTAGTAGCCCATTTGAGGGCTACTAAAATGATCTGAGGGCTGGAGCACCTCTCCTATGAGGACAGGCTGAGAGAGTTGGGGGTGTTCAGCCTGGAGAAGAGAAGGCTGCGGGGAGACCTGATTGCGGCCTTTCAATACCTAAAGGGGGCCTATAGGAAAGATGGGGAAAATCTTTTTAGTAGGGCCAGCTGTGTCAGGACAAGGGGTAATGGTTTTAAACTAAATCAGGGTAGGTTTAGGCTAGATATAAGAAAAAAATTCTTTACCATGAGGTTGGTGAAACACTGGAACAGGTTGCCCAGAGAGGTAGTGGAGGCCCCATCCCTGGGAACATTCAAGGCCAGGTTGGATGGGGCTCTGAGCAGCCTGATCTAGTTAGCAGTGTCCCTGCTGACTGCAGGGGGGTTGGACTCGATGACCTCTAGGGGTCCCTTCCAACCCAAAACATTCTATGATTCTATGATTCTGTGATCTGCTGGGCAGGGGTACTGGGGCAAAACCCAGCCCTGGCATGGGCTGTGGGACAAAAGTAGCTGGGAAGAGGTCAAACTTTGTGCTGTGGGAAGGATTTGCACAGGTCTCGCAAAGCGTGTGCTAGTGGAAAGGTGAGCTTGGCACTGGCATGTCATGGCTTCGCACATCTCTTGCCCTTTGCAGGTGTCGCCTGCAGCCGCTTATTTAACCGGGTAGCAATTCCCCGCGTGGCAGGTGAGGATCAAAGCACATCAGAGAAGCAAGAGGTCTTGGAGCATCCCTACACGAGCCCTAGGCTTGTACACTGACCACGTGTGTCCTTGTATGGAGACCTGATTTGGGGAGCTAGGGAACTGTGGCTCGTGGGACTGCCCCGTGAGGAAGCTGCGGACTTCAGGAGGGGAAAACTCTGCTGCAGAGATTTGCCCAAAGTCTGGGCAGATGTCTCTCCCGAAAAGCACGCTTGGAAGCACAGAAGCCTTTCCTCCCTCCTGTCTGCTCGGCACGCACTGAAATGTTGTTTTTCCCCACCCTCCCAAGACAACAATGACATGAAAGCGCTGTGGCCCCGGCCGAGTACACGAGAGGCGTTGTATAACTGATGGGAGCTATTTGCATTGTGGCAGCGCTTTTGGGTCCTCAGCCATGACTGGGATCCTATTCTCCTACATACTGTGCAAATTAGGAGGCCAGACTCTTCCCTGCCCACCGGAACAAGCGAAGCTGATCTGGCTGGGAGCGTGGAGCTGGTTATGTGGCTGGTGCTTGTGCTGATGACAAGAGCATTAGACTTTTGGAATTTGCTCGGCTGGAGGAGACCACCCTTTCCTTTCCCATTCCACATCCCCGTTTCCCCATTGCAAAGGGGTTAGGGTGTAAGGTGCTTCTGCCCATTTCCTCGCGTTTGCACCTTCGTGGTGTGCTTGCCTTCGTTTGCCTTGGACGCTGTCCTGTGAATGAGATGAGGGAAAAGAGACAGAACAATTCCCTGATCCCACAGTGCAGATCCATGATGGTTCTAGCTGGAGTAAGGTGAAGACCGCGTTGCTGCTGTTTTGTGTAACGTGGGACTGGCGGAGCAGCATCCTCCGAAACCTGTTGTGTTCCTTTGGTCCTAAAGCCTCCAAGTTTGCTAGTGAGTGACCGGATCATTTGCTCCACGTTCCCTTAGGGTGGGAGTGGGATCCATCCTCAAAGCTGTCATTTGTGCTCAGGATTAACCAATGCAAAGTGGTCTTGTGGCCCAAATGCTGAACTGGAGTGACCGAGCGCTAGAACTGGCACCATGAGGGCAGCAGCAGTGATGGGGCGCGGGGAGGGAGTGGGTGGATGGGGAAGAGAGCAGGAGGTCCTGCCTAGCATCTCTGGGAGTTCACCCCGAGCTCAGCCCGGGTCATTCAGTCCTGGTGGGACTGCTTCTTGCTGGGACTGTACCCCCAGCATGAGCTCAGCATCCACCTACAGCACCAGTGGGATCTGGATCAGGCCTGGCCATGTGGTCGCGTTTCTGTTAATTTAGCTGGCCTACACAATCCGGAGCCCGTGCTGGCTCGGTGCCACTTCCAGAAGGACAGACAATGCCTGGTGTGGCATGCAGTCTGGTAGGGCAGTAACTGTGTCCGCTCCAGAAGGAAATTTTGAAGGGAGCTGTCAGAGTGAGCTTAGGCTGGGTTAGTACTCGGTCGTGTGGCTGCAGCGGTCGTGGTCCGGAGGAGGCTCCCAAGGATGTTAAACCATGGTCAACTTCTGCGTTGTCGCCCTGCCTTCCCTGTCCTGGCAGTAGCTGTAGAAGAGTGGCTAGGAGCAAACCAGCTAATGCCATCTGATGTTCCACCGGGATAAAGGAAATCTGAGCATGCCAGCCAGACACCAGGGTCTCCCTGAGGTGACAGCAGAGGAGGGGTTTTCCCAGCACATTGGTTGTCCACCTGCACGCTGCATTTGCGCCGTACCTTGCTGCTACCTAGATTTTTCAGGCTGCTGGTGCCCTTGAGCAAGTGCTGTCAGCTGGCCTGGCCTGCTCTTTACTGTGAGAGATGGCTGCTTGAAACGGGGCCGCAGCCGGTCATCACGCCTCTGGCCCGGGTCCCCCGAGGTGAGAGGTTCGTGGTCAAATGGGAGACACTTGAGTTTCAGCCCAGTGCAGTGACCCCTGTTGTGTAGCTTAACTACGAGCCCCGAAATACCACTCGGGCTTCCAGCCTGGGAGCCAAATATAAGTTAGTAAGAGGCTAGTTTGGATATAGCTGCCTCTAGCCAACGTTTAGCGTGCCAACCTTTTTCATCGTGTGAGGTTTTGTACCCGGCGAAGGTAAGAGAGCTGCTTTTCCCAAAACCTGCCACCTAGGAGTGAGTGTCTGGAGTAAGGGAGCAGGTCAGAACGCAGAGCAGAGCCCGCTCCTGCAGCGTGCCACCACCCACCTGATTCCAAAGCAGGTGAGACCTACAGACTACAGGGCCCAGCATCCTCTGCTTCGTTACGCACGTCCTCTAATCAACTTAACGACAGAGAACTGCCTGCTGGGGCCAGTAGTCCTAGGCCTTGTTTCCTAGGCTTGCCTAGGAAAGGGGATAAGTGAAAAACTGGTCATGCTGGAAGGTTAGTAGCGTGCTTGCCTGGACGAGGTGTGCCTTGAACTTTCCTGGTGTGATTTTTGTAAGGAATAAAAACCTGCAAAATAATCTTAAGTCTCCTGTAGCTGCTGTCCTTATAACAGTAAGAGCAGTCAAAGGTGTCCCAGGAGGAGCTGCAACAGGCAGCTGATGTCCAACAGCATCCAGGGCAGGATTTGAGATGTGTTTCAGCTGGAAAGGGTCTAAAAGGGTCCAAACAAGCACAAGGAAGCACCGTGACCTCTGCTTCTCTGAAAGCACAGAGATGTAAAGGGGAAGCTACGAATCGGGTCTCCCTGGGGTGTGTGCCCATATGACCGAAGCCGCCTGCACCCTTACACAGCACTCTTTGGGGCAGAAGTGGTTCTGGGGTGGGAATTGTGGTTGTCCAGCAAACAGGGGGTGTTTGGGCTTCCCCCATGCCTCCAGTGGAGGTGAGGAACAGTCTGTGGGTATTTGGGGAGCTGAAATCAGCCGGGCTGGTTTCTCCTGTTGGACTTGCATGCTGGCTGGCTGGGAAAGCTGTGGTTTCATCCTGCCTGGCAGACCTCTGAGAATGTTTTGTCAGGGCTCGCTCCCTCCCCAGCTTCCTGAAGGAAGTTGAGCAGGACCGATTGGTGACTTGGGGGAGAAGAGCTGGGTGCTCCCGGTGCTCCGGCACCCAGAGATGAGCAGCCTGGCTGCTGTTTGTGCACGCTCTGCTGCCTGGTGGGCGTTCAGCAAGGTCTCCTGTGGGTTAACAGGAGCTGAGATCTATGGGAGCTGGTTGTGTGGCTTCCTACCCCCTCAAAGGTGGGGCCAGCACAGCTCCGCCTGTCCGTGCCGAGAGCCCAAGGCACCCAAGCAAGGTCCTTGGCTAACAGCAGCATTCCCGCTCCATCCTTTCTCACCATGGGCATCTTGTGGTGCGGCCGTGCCAGGACCATCCGGCTCCATCCCTCCCAAGCAGCTCTTTTGCTCTCTTTCAGATCACCAGCACGGAGGTGAGACGGGCGGTTTTGCGGTGGGGAGAGGGTTGTAGATATGGGGAGAGGCTCCGTTCCTCCCGGGACCTGAAAGCCTGGCCCAGCCTCGTTGGCTGTTGGATTTCAGTGGAAGCCGGGGGTGCCGCAGCCATGCTCCCAGAAGCCTGCCAGAACCTGTGCCTGTTTTTTGGGGGGCGAGGGGGGAGCTGTGCTTGAAACCAGCTGGGGGTTTTCAGCAAACGCTGAACATGAGGCTGTTCTGTGCGGCTGCACCCCTAAATCCCCCAGGACAGGGCTCCCCTTCCCTGCCCTGGGCGGGTGGCACCTCTTTCTGCCTTTTTTTTTTTTTTTTTTTTTTTTTTTATTGAATCCATCTCTGTGTGTTTATACAAATGTGCCCATAAAAGCCTGTAAGTAAAATGAGTTTTATCTTTGCCTTATTAAAAACAGTGAAAGAAAGTACTCCTGCTTGCTATTGCTGTTTAGCAAGTAGCTTAAGACAAAGGCTGGCAAACCCAAAACCTTTTTCCAGCTTGTTTAATCGTCAGGGGCCATTGGAACGGGCCCTTGGAGGGCATTGTTTTGGGGACTCTTTCTGAGATGCCCCATTCAGGAGCAGCCTGTTGTTCCTGTCCTGCAGATGAGGTGTTTGTCACTGCTGTTGTATTCAGGTTTTGGGGGGGGGGGGTTGGAAAACCAAGCAAAGTTAATGAGGTGTTAACAGCAGGGAGAGGTGAGCTGCTCTGCCTTGATGGCAGGGAAACTGCTTGTGAATTGATCAGCCTTCTTGAAAGCCTGAGGCTAAACTTTTGGGGGACACACACACATGACACATGTCCCTTTTCCAAACGAGAGTGTCCCCACATGCTCCTGCACTGGTTAAAATAATTCATTTTAAAAGCATCGTTAAAGCAGTGCATCTTTATAAGGGAATCCTTTCTCTTTCACCGGTGCTGTTTAAATAGTTAAGGCCAAAAAGGAGAAGGGACAAGCAAAGCACAGTAGTGATCAGACTGATGGATGGCTAATACCAGGCTGTAACTCTCCGGAAAATATCCTGGGCACATTTGATCTGGCTTTGATAGTGTGTGATGGGCTGGGGGAGCAGGCAGGCTGGGGGTTAATGGGAAGGTGGGTAAGGCCAGGCAGGGCTAGAGCTGGCTGCTTGGGGCAAAACAAGCCTAAAAGGTGGGCTTGTACCTCCTGGGACTGGATGTGGTGAGAGCAAGCCCTGCCTTACCCCTGGCCGGCTGCGTGAGGAAGGCAGAAGTGAGGGGAGAGCAGCTTTGGGTGGGGACCGAATCGGTGCTGAACTTTGGGGAGGAGACCTGCAGCTTGCTGCCACAGGGAGGGGAGTTCGAGGTGTGTGCCCTCAGGTGGGAAAGGGCACTCTTGTCTTTTCCAGGAGACCCTAAAAGAAGGAAGAAATGAGCTATCAAATGTGCTCCACGCCAGGCAGCAGGAGACGTGGTGGCAGGAGGTGGCGCAGGGGCTGCGGTGCACACCGGTCACCTCACCGGTGATGGTGATGGGTGATGGTGATGTTCAGCATCACCATCCGTGGCTGGGACCGGTGGCGTTGCTGGGGATGAGGCCCCAATGCCACCGTGCCTCCCTACTTCAGGCAGGTGCCAGCTTCCAGACCTAGATGTGACAGTAGCCACCGCGTCCCCTCCTGCCCCGTCCCCTCCATCCCTGGCTGTCTGCTGGCACAATTGGTGTGAACGCTTTCTAGTGGGAGCATCCCTAATCGGGGGAAGTCAGCCTGGCTAATTCAGACCAGGCTGACTTTTATCTGAAGGGATTTAGGGAGTATTCCCACGAACAGCTGACTGCTCGTCTCTGGAGGGGTGGCTAACAGCTGGGGACAGTAATTTCTTCCAGATCCAGCAATGCTAGAAGAGGATGTCTGTCAGGAATCCCAGTACAGATGTACTTATGAGACCCTCTAAGAAAAGGGTTACTTCCCCCCTGCTACTCCCACGCATGCAAACAAGGGAATAAATCAATTTTTGTGTACAAGCATAGTGAAAGATGAAAACTTGAGAATTGTCTTCCACGTAAAACCCTTCCTTTATCAGCTGGCGTTCTGGCAGGGATTTAAATTCACAAGTGCCTCTCCTTCCAGCGCAGTGAAATACTGACGGACCTGTAAAAATGGGGAACGGATTCTTTTTCCTTTGCCCCCAGTTAGACCGAACTATCCCCCGTGTTTCTGCGTTCAGCACTCACTAGGAGTAAATTATCTGTCTCCCATACAGCCCAATTTGGTTGTAGGAGGAGCAAATCTGATGTTTCAGCGGTGTGCTTTGGATCCAGGGCAGACGTTGCCTAAATAGATCTTCTCTGGCGCGTCTCTCTTGAAAACTGATACTGGCAGTGCTTTTTGGGCAAGAGACCTAGTGGATAATATAACTCGGGGTCTCTTCTCTCTGGGATTAGAAGCGCGTAGGCTTCCCAGGGGCTGCCTGCTGCAGGGTGAGGGCTCCCCCAGAAGCCCTGGCTGAGCCGTGCCAGGTTGAGATGAGGCTTTGGGAAGCGAGCTTGTTGTTCCCCCTCATCCCTAACTCTTACCTTCTTGGTCTGTTCTCTCCTCAGCGTGGCACGATGAGGCGGCGTTACGAGGACGATGGCATTTCCGACGATGAAATTGAAGGGAAGAGGACGTTTGACCTCGAGGAAAAGCTGTCCACCAACAAGTTTAACTCCACCTTCGTCGTCTTCATGGAAGGCAAAGGTTTGTGTTGGGACTGCTGTCCTGCAGTGCATGCTACTGCAGTCAGTAACCGGACAGCTGCCGTGGTTGGCAGCTTCTCCGGCGAGGCACGGTGTGTCAGATGACCTTTCCCTGAGCCTTTCGTAGAAAACTAACAGTGATTGCTGTTGGATGTGCTCTTGTGCATCTGACTACACTCAGAGCCTCCCCGACCGCCAACTTGAAGGGCGGTTTACAAGGCCGTTGTGGTGTTCATGAAATCCTTTCCCAGTGTCCTGCGTTTTGCTGCCTTTTCCTTCTCTAAAGTTGGGAAAACTGTCTGCTGTTCACACCGGTTCTGTGCTTCCCTCTGCTGTAAACCGCTTTACTTGCATAACCCAAGTGGCTGCAGAGCAGGCAGGGGATGTTTCTGCCTGCTCCCCTGCAAGTCCTGCGGCAGTCTTTGCGTTGCCTTCAGGCTGCCTGGGGCATACTGGTGGAGAATTGGCTCAAGCCTGGCAAGCCCTTGGGCCGGAGGAGCTGGTAACGGGGAGAGTGTGTGGGAAATGGCACGGAAGCTGCTCGGTCTGGAGAGCGATGAGCCAGTCTGCAGTGCTGCAGGCTTGCTGGGACACATGGCAGCCAGGAGCAAGAGGGTTTGCCTGGGTCAGCACCTGTAATTGCAGCCACATGTCTACTAGATGCTTAATTCAAAGACTGTGTGGGATCTCTCCCCTTTCTTTCACCACGCATATGGCTCAGTGGGATGTCTTTTCAACACACAGCCAGTGCAAGCCTCATGAGGATTTACCAGGAGGGAGGAGCATTTCTTCAAGGCATCTCTTGCTTGGCTGTGAGCTTCTTAGGGAAGTGAGGATCGAAAACTGTGCTGTTCCCCTGTCTGGTGCAGCCTGTTGGAGCAAACTTCCCCCCTCCCTGGGGGGCCTGTCTGAGGCTTGTCAGCAGCACACACCATGCTGCTCAGAGAACTGCCGCAGAGGAGTTCCAGGATCTCCAAAGAGGTGTAGAAATAGCGAGGAACGGGGCTTTCTTTCACAGGCTGGCCTTGCCACAGATGGGAGGAGGTTCTCAGGTCTCAACCGCACAGGGCCCTGAACAACCCAGTCTGAGTCTGAAGTCAGTTTGCAGGAGCAGGGTTGGACTAGAGATCTCCAGAGATCCTTTCTAACCTCAGTTTGTCCATAGTCCACTGAAGGAGTCTCCCCTAACACCTTCCCTCTTCTTGTCTCCCCACACCAGACTTCACAGTTGAATACATCCAGCGGGGCGGCCTGAGAGACCCTCTCATCTTCAGGAGCTCTGATGGCCTGGGGATAAAGTAAGTGTCAGGGCACAGAGTGGTGGATGACTCTGGCCCAATGTCTTTCCTCTCCCCACATTGTGTGGGATCTGATCCTGGTAGCTAGATCCGTGCTCTGCCAGGACTGTGTTCTGTCCACATTGTTCTCTACGTGCAGTGAGAAGTATCTTCCACCTCGGTTATATTGTTCTTACTTTGTCTGTTTGGACTTAAAATGAGAGGACTGAATTGGCTGTAGGTGATCACAATTCAACCAAATGTCTGGCAAGTCCTGCTGCTGCTCTGATGCAACATCTGGCTGCGCTTCTTTCCAAGTAATACAGGCATCTATTGCCAGAGAGTCAAGCAATTTGTAGTATTTCTGGCATTTTCCAGAATTCCAACCTGATTTGCCCAACACAGTTACTTCTAAACTGCCATCTCTCTCTTGCTGCAATAAGTCAATGAAGGTTTATAGCTTGGAGTGTAAAGCTGTACTGATGCAGGACTTTGTGCTGGTTTATAACCTTTATATAAATATGCTATGGGGTGGTAGATGTAGGTTTAAGGCGAGTAATGTTACATCAAAACACTAGAGCTGTCTTACAAAATTAAAAAAGAATTATCTGATCCAGTGTTTCTGCTGGGTTCATGGTTTTTGTTTGCAATTAGTAGGCAAGTTAGAGGAATAAATTAGCCCTAGCAAACTTTGTCAGAGCCAGTACCAAGCAACACTGCTCTTTACTTCCTCAGCTGGCTGCAGAGGGATGGGCAGCACCTCATCCAGTGCACAATGTACTATGGTGAATTAGATCAGAAATCATGCCAGGCCCCGTTTTAACTGCTGGGTGACTTGGGAGGGCACAGATTTGATACTGAGGATTACAGCGGGGGGCAAAACTGGATTTCTCCTGAGCTTTTGGTTATTTCTCTGTGTCAAGAGCTGCTTGAATGGCTGCCTGCCCGTTCTGCCTGTGACAGCAGTGTTTGTGCAGATAAGTATGCCAGTACAAACAGCTAGAGTAGTTATGCTGTGTCGGTGAAATCTACTGCTTGTACTGGTCTGGCTATGCCCTTTACATTGGGATAACTCATACGAGCAGTCTTTAAAATGAGAGCTAGGGTTGCTTAGCTCAAGGCCTGCTTGCTCATTTGCAGGAAGCCACTGTACGACATCATGTGCTGGAGATGGTGTATCCTATTCCCAAATTCCCTAGCCAGAAGTTGGGTCTAAGTGTTTCACCCCAGTCCTGTGCCCCCAGACACCTAGTTGCATGGTCTTCCACCCTCATTCAGGAGGTGAAAAGCAGCACAGTAGTATCTTCAAGGTGTCAATACTGGGGTTACTGGTGGGAAGGGTCTGCAACCAGAAGCACTTCATGATTTCTTTAGCAAGGTCTTTGTCCTGCAGGATGCCAGATCCGGACTTCAGCGTGAATGATGTGCGGCTGTGTGTTGGTAAGTAAGTGTCCGGGGACCACGGCGTGCCCCTGCGGCGCCCTGGGCAGATAGGGAGGAATGGGGAGGGTCATCGGGTTTATCAAAGCTAGAGGTTGGGCTTTGGGGCTCCCCCAGTGTGCAACCGATTGAAACCTGAGCCATCCTTTGCCAGTGGATCACAACTCTTGCCTGCTTGAGGAGACTAGTTTGACCCGAAGCAGCTTCTGTTTCAGTGTGGGTATGGAAGAAGATGCAGGTATGGGAGAGGCCAAGGCGTCGCACATGTGTGGATGGGTTCTTTGAGGAAGGGTCCCATGTCTCCTGAAGTGTCTGGGTGGTTCACTGTGCACAGGGACGGTTCCAGTGCTGTTTGTCTGTTCTGGCAGGGAGCCGACGGATGGTGGACGTCATGGATGTGAACACGCAGAGGGATATTGAGATGTCCATGGCACAGTGGGCACGCTACTACGAAACACCGGAGGCCGAGCGGGAGAAACTTTATAACGTGATCAGCCTGGAGTTCAGCCACACCAAACTGGAGAACCTGGTGCAGAGACCTGCTACGGTGAGCGTGGCTCTTCCTTCTGCAGGAATGGCCTTTCCCTCGTGCTTGTGGTCCTCCATAGGCAAGGTGCAGCCTGGCACTTGAACGCGGGAGGAGAGGGGCTGCTCGTAACGTGCATGGGCTCAGCCAGGGACATCACTGCTGTGTTCTGGGAGCTGCTGGAGCTGATCCTGTGTTTGAGTCGGACCTCATCTGCTGGAGCTGATCTTGCAGTCAGGCTGGGGCTGCCCGGCCTATGCTGTGGTGACGGCAGTCAAGTCCCTGGCTGTCATTCTGCAGAGAGCTGTCTTGTTCGCTAGCTGCCAGCAGTTAGAGAAGTGGAAGTGATTGGCTGAGGAATAATTAGAGTGAAGTAACCTGCTCCTGGCTGGCTGGTGATCAAGAACAGGCACAAAGTTTGAACAAGCACCTGAGTTTGCATAGAGAGGTCAGATTTGTGCTCGGCCACAGTGAGTGTTGGGGACAGGATGGGGACGCTGGCTTCCAGCCTCTCCCAGTTAACCGATCCCACTGCCTGCCAAGACCTTGGCTGTTGTTTAGCCTTGGGCTTACCTTCCCTCTGTGCTGTGCACTGCTCTGATGCTTGGTGTAGAGCCCTCTCCTGCATCCCACAGCGGCGATCAGCTCCGTTGTGGCCAAAGAGAGGGGCAGGGCAGGGGTGGCTTGCCACAACGCATGGCCAGGTTTAAAACTGCAGCAGGGCCTAAATCAGGCAGCAGAGCTCAGCAATGCTTGCTGCATTTTGAGAGAGTAGCTAAAGCCTGGATGCTGGCTGAGCTTTGTGGTTTCCTGGGTGTTTGGAAACCATGGTCCCGTTAGGACAGCAACCCTGTGTTCAGCTGGGACTCCAGAGGGTTGTGCAGCTTAGCAGAGGGGGTTTCTAATGCAAAGTGCTGAAATCTCTGAGGGCAGAGGAGGCCAAACTGGAGGTGTGTGGGAAGGGGGGGCAGGAGGCTGTTTGGCAGGGGGAAAACTTTTATAGAGTGTGGAAGGTGGGATGGATGGGATGGACATCCCAAACTCCCTCTGCAGTTGGTGGAGAGGAAGGGGCGGCTCTGTAGGGCCATTCACTTCTCTCTGATAACTGTAGAGGGAGCCCGGACGTCTCTGCTTGCTCTGGCTGTCCTGAAGCTTAGCAAATTGAATCCCACCCTAGGCAGATGCTGCCCAGCTTGTTTTTATATGAGCATAACAGTTCCTGCCTTAGCCCCTAAGTAGAAGACCAGCATCCCAGTACCGTGCTTGGGATCTTGCTGTGGTGTTTGCTGTTTGTGTGAATTTAGAGGCTCACTGTACAACAACCCGTCCCAAGTGCTTTACGTGTGTGATCAGGAAGGTTGCTGGGAGTGGAGAGGCCAAAAAGGGGGGGGATCACGGCCATTTAGCTTACACCAGGGCTTCCTTCCCTTCCTTGCTCTCAGCTGGGCTGGCTGGCAGTCTGTGCACAGCACCACAGTGGCTTTGGTGGGCCCAGTGCAACTCTGCATCCCACAGCTGCCCAGCCATAGGTGAGCTGTGGGCTTACCAGGCAGGCAATAGGTGTTTGAGCTTCCAGGACAGCCTGGGGATAGGGAAAGGGGTTACTGTGCCCCTCTCATCTCTACTCATGTCTCCCACCTTTCTGCTGTAGGTGGATTTGATTGACTGGGTTGATAACATGTGGCCCAGACACCTGAAGGAGAGTCAGACAGAGTCTACGAATGCTATCCTGGAGATGCAGTATCCAAAGGTGCAGAAGTAAGTGACTTCCTGAGCTGTTCCAGCGGTGGCAGGCAGCAAAACATCTCTTGCAAGAAAACTGCCTGAGGGAAATGCAGTTGTACCAAGGGGAAGCAGGAGGAACAGTCTCCCTGTTTATTTAAGCGGTTGACACTTGCAAGGACACTGCAGTTAGTTATTTAAGCCCCTGCCGAACGCTGTGTGGAAGGGTAGTGGCGTGGCTTCCAGGAGCTCGCTGTGCTTTGGGGAAACTCTTGGTGCTCACCACCTTGAGACATCTGGAGTCGGTTGAGCTGCTAGGTGCTGCCCGTCCTGCCCCCTAGGCCGGACCTCTGCCATGGGGGGGCCTGTCTGAGGATGAAAGCTCTCCTCTTGCCTGGACTAGATCTTTTTGTGGGGATGTGATATAAAAGCAAAGTGAGCTCTCCTGCAAACCACCACCTCCCTGCAGCTAAAGTGCTTAGCACTGCAGTAATTGGCTTCTGGCACTGCTCTGAGCCATTGGCCTGGGTCTGGGCAGCCTATTCCCTTCGAATACTTCGTATCTGCTCTCAAATGTGGATCACCACTCATTTTCACCTTATCTTGTTTTCCTCCAGATACTGTCTGATGAGTGTCAAGGGCTGCTACACAGATTTCCACGTGGACTTCGGTGGTACTTCTGTTTGGTACCACATCCACCGAGGGGGAAAGGTAGGAGGACAGTCCCAGCTGGGAAAGTTACAGATGCTTTAGGAGTGGCTTTTAGTCTATTCTCTTGTCAATACTTGAAGGTGCAGGTCCAAGAAGTCTTTCCACCCTAAACTTGTTTATCTGTGGTTCTGGGAAGTAGTTCAGGCCCTCAGAGGTCCACCAGGCACAGGCTGAAAACCCATGCTGTAGAGATGATGCTGAGACAACCTTCTAAATGGCTAAATGACATAAGGTAGAGTAACCCAATTCATCCAGTGCCTTGGGCTTGGGAGAGATCATTTGGGCACGTGGCCGATCACCTCTTGGTGTGGCACAGATAGCCCACTGGGAGCAGCAGCAAATGGAGGAAAGGTAATTAAAGATGAATGGGAGCCTTTCCTAAAGCAAAGCTGTCCAGGGCTTTTTAAATAGCCAACAGATGTGTGAGGGATCACCTTAAAATGTCAAGTGATTTCAAAAGCAGAAGCCTTTGAATTGAAGGTTAGTGACAGGTCTTCACTGCAAACCCCTCGAATGGTTTCTGTTGAGAAGTAGCTCTGAAACCGTGTCAGATTTGAGCTGCTTGTCTGGAGCCACTTCCTGTAGCTGAGCTCAGCCCAAGATCCGAAAACTGAACCCTCAGCTCCATCGAGTTTGAGTTCATCTGGTTACAAACTTCATCGGAGTCAAATGTTTGTTCCCTGATGGGTGGCTTCCAGTTACAATTGTGCAGGGATTTCCCTGTGCCAGGCATCTGTCACCCCAGCTGTGTGTTGTACCGGGGCCTGACACGGAAGAAATCTCTCTGGGAGGGGATGTGGGAAGGTGCCAGTCCTCCCGCTTGTCCTTAGGCAGGGTGAGCTGCACCTTAAGCTCCCCTTACAGGTAGGGTGTTGTATTGGTTCTCCTTCACAAAACAGCTTGGTAAGAGTTTGGGTGCTGTATCACTGGCGGGGCTAGCTAGTCCTTGAACAGTTAAGTCAGACACCCTGGCTAGCCTTTCCACCGCCCTAGAGAGCGCGGTCACGTTCAGAGCGTGACCCTTGGTCAATATGAAGTCCTCACTGGGAAAACCTCCTCTCTGGCTGCCGTTGGGTGGACGTGCCCGTTGTCACGGGACTCGGTCGATGCTTTAGCATTACTACCACAACAGCGTGGAAGAGCTCGTACTCAAATTTTTGCTATCTGCTAGTTGGCAGCTTTACTGTAGTCGAGGAGACTTTGTACTGCTGTCTGGGGAGGGGGGCGATGCAGACACTCATCATAGTACATTTGAATTGATGTGGTCAGAGCAGCAAAATCTGGTGGTCGCTCAGCTTAGTTTTATTAGGAAAAGCTAATGTGGAGGAAGGTATCCTGTAGTGCAGAATTTATCAAAGGCAGGTCCCACCTCTTGTCCAGTGGGATGCACCTAGCTCCTAACTTAATCCTTGTGAGCAATTAGAGGAGGCTTCACTGTTTCTGATGAAAACCATCAACTGTCTAGGGCTGAATTCATCAAGGAGCCAGGAGGTAAAAAAGGCTGCCTGGGGTGGCTGGATATTTCCTGAGAAAGAGCCTTGGACAGCCTTAGGATAGGGAGCCCTTTTGCTTGTGACTGCTGTGAAGGAACTGTCCGTGAAGGCGGCTGGGTGGGCTCACGCCACAGTCAGTAAAGGCTGAGCTCTAGGAAAAAAAAAACCTTCACTTCTTTAGGACAAGTCCTGGGCAATTACTCCATCCAATCTTTCTCCACTTAGCCTAGTTTCAGGGAAGGCAGCAAACTCTGCCTCACCTGAAAAATTTGGGCTTTTCACCCACCTTCCCTTGCAAAGGAGATGTAGCTGCCAGACTTCTCCAGCGATTCCAATGGTTTGAGGCGCCGGTGCTTTCCCCCAAAGGATGAGCTAACAGTCCCTGAAGAGCCTAGTTTGGGATGGGTATCTACGTGCCACCGGTATTGCGTGGAGCCAGACAGGTGCAAATCTCTAGTTCAGTTGTAGCTCTTACTGGCATGACAGAAACACACAGGTAAATATCTCCTTTGTCTCTAATATTCTGGTGTCTTCAGTGGGCTCTGTACCTCCTGACACTGATATTGTAAATAAAACCTTACAAAGCATCCCAAGCGCAGTCTGCCGGTGGTGGTGCTGAGTACATCGGGTCAGGAAGGACCTTGTTCAGCAGCTTGCCCTCTCAAATGGGACAGTTTAGGTCACTTCTGCAGATATGCATCCTCTGTAGGTGGGGAGAGGAAGAGATTTAGATGTCTGGAGAGGGAGCAGGGACGGTTTGGAAGAAGCAGGAGGGTAGTCAGTTGCTGTTAATTATGCCGTGACTTATATACATGTGTCGTCTTTACTTGCAGATCTTCTGGCTGATCCCTCCTACGCCCCAGAACCTGGAGCTCTATGAAAACTGGCTTCTCTCAGGGAAGCAAGGAGATATTTTTCTTGGGGATAGAGTGTCAGAGTGCCAGCGCATCGAGCTCAAGCAGGGCTACACGTTTGTCATCCCCTCAGGTACCGCAGGGTGGGCAGGCCTGTCCTTGGCTTTGCCAAGGTTGTGGTGAAACTTCTAAGACACAAGCAAAATCAGAACAGGCAGGGTTTAGTTTTCTCCCTCGTGAGTAACTGGAAGAGGGAGATGCGATGTGGCTCCGTCCTCTTGCTTGCCAGCTCCCAAAACATGCCTGTCATGGCACTGTGGATCCAGCCCAAGCAACAGGAAAGCTGTGGCTGGCTCACATCACGCTTGATCAATTGATCAAGGAGGCCTTCCCAGAGCCAGTCATGTTGACATGTGGAGCAGTGCACCTTGAGGACAGAGGCTGGCCCAAGGCAGGACAGCTCCTCAGCATCCTGGGTCTCCTGTGAAATCTCTGCAGAGTTATGTTCAAATTGTGAAGCAAGGAAGGGAAACCAGTGTGTGAGTTTTAAGGACCAAGGTGACTGCTCTGGACAGGAGGAAAGACAACCAAAGTCTACATAATAGGGTAACTGGAAAGCACACAGCTAGAAGCAGATGTTGGAAATTGCTGAAACCCAGTACGGAGCTGGGAAGCAGTAACGTGGAGAGGCCTGCAGGTAACTGCTTTGCAGAGGGCTTGGGCAGGGAGACTTTGAGGTTGGGAGTGGGAACACTCTCAAGAGTTAAGAGGAATCTTTAGCCTGACTTAGATTAGTAAGCAGAGTAATTGGAGGGCGTCAGCAATGTCTTGCGTGCACAGTACAGTGCTGTGCTAGAAAACAGCAAAGGCAGAACAGATGAGGCAGATGAAACAGCAGCTCAAATTGGTTGGTTGCAGGGACTGGCTCACAGCTTTTTAGGATGTGATGCAGACCTGGGATGCCTGCAAAATGTTGTGCTTGCACTAGGGAATACTCCTGTCTCCTTGTAAGGAGGAAGATTGTTGGACCCCTTTCAAGGCCTCTAATAAAGCTGTTGCATAAAAATTGTGTCCGTAAGACTGTCTTGGATGGCAAAGGATGCTGTAGCCTGCTTTTTCATCTCCCGACAGCAGTGCAGGAATAAGCTGTGTTGTACACATGTACCCCTGTAGCTTACAGCAAGACCAAGAACAAAAAGCACCAGGGACTGCACGAGTCACTCATTTCTATCCTGGTACCATGGCCGACACTTCTTTTGAATTGAGCACCCTTACCCTAAGGAAACCCATGCTGGAATTCCCAAAATGTTGGGCTTGGCTGGATTGCCTTGGAGATAACTGAGACTAGAGTTGCTTTGAGGGTTCTTCAATTGTTGAACAGACTTTGGAAGACTGTTTTCCTTGCTGCTGGTATTCTTAGGCTTAATGCAGCCAGGAAGCAACTTCAGAGAGACACCAGGATGACAAAAAGCTGTGGGCAGGAGGTGGACGCTGGCACGTGTGCCACCATGGGAGGATGCAAGACCAGGCCCTCAGGGGTATTTAAGTGCCTAAGTACAAATCTCTCTCTAGCTCTTAGATGGGTCAAGTGAGCTGGGTATTGAGTAATTCAACTGTGACGCTTCAGGAGGGGTGGGCATTGTTGCTATAATAAAGCAATGTCTGCCCTGCTCAAAGAGACTACGTGGTCCCATCCTAGCCCCCCACTGCGGCGAGGGCTGGCTGGTGTGACGAGGGGTCTGTGTGCTTGCAGCTAACCTGGAGGCAGGTTAAGGGTGCAACTGTCAGGGTGGACTTAGCTGAGCAGCGTGAAGCTTGCGTAGATTTGAGAGCCCCGCTCTGAAGAGCGCAGTAAGAGATTGCAGAGGAGTTGGAATTAGTAGGGACTGTCAGTTGTGAGACCTTGATCTCGCCTAGTTGCTCAGAAGGATTCTTCAAACTCTGCTTTCTCTCCAAGGTTGGATCCATGCTGTGTACACTCCCATGGACACGCTGGTTTTCGGAGGCAACTTCTTACACAGCTTCAACATCCCTATGCAGCTCCGGATCTATAGCATCGAAGACCGTACGCGGGTAAGGACCACACGTGGGAGAGCTGGGAGGACGTGGCCTCCTGGGATGGTGGGGAGGGTGCAGCCAAGAGCGGTGGTGTGCAGGCAGGCAAGTCAGGTCTTGCCCTGTAACAGATTACTTGAAATCCAGCTGCCTGTAAGCAAGATGTCCTAGCCTGCCTAATGTACGGGCAGGAATTTGGGCAGAGGGACAGCCTGCGATGTGCACAAAGGCTTGTTGTGTTCCTTCGTACTGCTTCCAGTCTGACACCAGGCTTCTGAGGGGTCTGGAAACCTTGGTGTGAGTGTGACGGGGGCCTCCCCTGGCTGCCTGCGTAGGGAAGAGGAAGGCAGTAACGTGGCCATGGCAACATGGCATCCATCGGGTTGCCTCTTCCCTTACCTGGCTGCCTTCTGCTGCTGCTTGGTGTTGATCTTGGACCTTGATGCGGTCCAAGATGACTAAAACCAAAGGCTTCCTTGAGGTCTTGAGCAGCCAGTGCTGTTGGCAAGCAGATGCTCTCGTTTGTTCCTTGGGGAGACGTGGGTGCACCTGCAGAGAAGCCTCAGGACCCATCTGGGCTGTGACGGATGGACTGTTGGCTTCTCCAGAGCAGTTCAGGGAGCTGCAGCAGGCAGGAGCTGTGGGCTAGCAGTTGGATGTCCCACCATCATCCGGAGCAGCTGAGACCTAGGACGAGGGAGCCTGTGCCTGCTCCACCCCAGGCAGTGTAGCCTCCAGAAGCTGCGAGGCAGACAGCAGGGACAGGGGCATAGCAGAGCTGGTAACATCTCTCTTAGTAGACCAACCCTTTCCCTCTGCCCATGCAGATACTGTCAGGTGCCGTGCTGGGGCATGGGAAGAGGGCTTGAACCGTTACCTTCAACTGAAACCTTGCTCTGAGGCATCTGCCACATTTTCTTGTACTAATGAGGAGGAGGTCTGGGGTGGGGGGGGAGGGAAGAGCTGCAATCCTAACAAAGGAAAATGAAATGTTAATGGCTTGCAAGTGAGTAGTGCCTGGTCTGTGCTCTGCCTGGCGAGAATATCCCTCTGCAAGGAGAATTACATCAGGCTGCCAGAAGCACGAATGATGCTGTTGTACATGTACACGCGTTTCCTGTCTCTCGGGAGGGGATGGGTCTGGATTGAGGCAGCCGTAATAAGAGTTATCTCTCTGCAGCCCTGTGGTGGAGGAGGCCCGAGCTGATCCCCTTCCCCTTGCCTCTTTCACAGGTCCCAAATAAGTTCCGTTATCCCTTCTATTATGAGATGTGTTGGTACGTACTGGAGCGCTACGTCTACTGCATCACCAGCCGCTCGCATCTGACCAAGGACTTCCAGAAGGAGTCGCTCAGTATGGGTAAGCCTTCTGCGTTGGCTCTCCAGCACCTTGATCCCTTCCTCACCTGTACCCAAGCGGTTTTTTGCACCCTCCTGCTGGGGTACTGTCTCGGCAGTGTGGTGGGCAGCAGAGGGCTGTGTGGTAAGAATTTGGGGACCATCGCTTCCTCAATTTCACAAGGTGTTTTCTTTGGTTCTTTCCTCCCTTTTCCCTGTTTGCTGTACTGAGCAGTCAGAGGGCATTGCAGACTGGCCAAAGGAGAGGTGCCATTTCTTTCTTTTTTCCTTTGAGCAAGAAGTCCAAGCTGGCCAGACTTCTGCTTCCTCCTTTACCCTTGCAACAGGCAAGGTTCCTTGCAGCTGCAAAACCAGCACCCAAGTTCCTCGCCTTGCTGGTACGCGCAGAGCCTTTAACAGAAGAGGCAGAGGGAAGTTGCAGTAACCACCGCTGGGCTGTGGGCTGCGGGGCAGTAATGCTTTCTTGCTGTTCAGGGCCTTCCTGCACGCAGATTTTAAAGTGCTGTCGAAGTTACATGCCAGGGAGTGCAGGGAGTCTCTCGCAAAAGGAATTTGGCCTCCTTACAGCCAAGGCATGTGGGACCTGAGCAGTGGTTCAGGAGATGATTTCTCAGAGACCCTTCTTTAGAGTGGGAGAGAGCTGGACAGCCTGTGCCCAAGGCCCTTGGAGCAAATCTGTCTTCTCTCCCCTAAGAGGCTGTAAATACTGCCCGTGGCAGGGGGTTGGATTAGATGATCTTTAAAGGCCCCCCTTCCAACCCAAACCATTCTAGGATTCTATGAAATATAGTCTAGGGCTTTGCGCTCTCCTTCCCTGGGAGGTTTTCCCATGTCCTGTGCCTCACCTTCCCATGAAACGAGCCAGGAATGGGTTTTAGCTGTTCTTTTCTTGCTGCTACGTGCCCCATCCTTTTCTCTCACCATGCCCCCGTACGTATCTCTTGCTCCAGCATCTCTGGTGACACAGGGGAATTCCTCTAGAAACTGAATGCCTCCTTTGAGTGATTGTCTGGCCACTGTGCTCTTCTCTCACTCTTTATCATGACAGATATGGAGCTGAGCTCCTCAGACTCAGTAAACATGGAAGAGGAGGAGGAGGAAGAGGAGGATGAAGATGCAGCAGGGAAGGAACCCAGGCGACCGGTCACAAGGCGGTCCATTCTCACCAGCCCCATAGCCAATGGTGCCAATGTGGACTATGATGAACTGAGCAAGAGCTGCCGGAGCAGCCTGCCGGGTCTGAAGAAGACCCCATCTATAGACTCTTCCGACTCCAGCCGGGGTTCCCAAAACGGTCAGGCCTGGGACCCGAACGGTGGCAGCCCACGCAAGAGCAGGAAGGTGCACCTGACGCAGTTTGAGCTGGAGGGGCTGCGCTGCCTCGTGGACAAACTGGAGTCGCTCCCTCTGCACAAGAAGTGCGTTCCCACCGGCATCGAGGATGAGGACGCCCTCATCGCTGACGTCAAGGTACGTAGGCGTGAGGGAGGCGCAAGCGGCTGCCGTTCTTCGGGGGGCTGCCAGGGCACGTCCACTTTCTTGTGGTATCGGAGGTGGAAACGCATTTCCCCACGGGGAAACTGTGCTTGACCTTGCCCCATCTTGGGGCGAGGGGGTGATGTGTCTGCAGGCTTGGTGTCCTCTTCTTCCTCTATGTGAGGCTGAAGTTGCACCAGTTGAGGCTGAGGGACAGTCCTTGCTTGGATTTTGGGTCAGGGCTAGCAAGAGCAGTAACTGCTCCCAGCTGGTGTGGCTGAGATGCCGCCGGGGGGATCCTCTGGGCCCTCTCTGGGTCCCTTACGGGTGTCAGCGCAAGAGCGCTCGTTTTGTGATGCAGTTTGTTTCCAATTCTGGCTGTGGACTCCTCGGGCCGCAGGACGCTGTGGCAGTTGGAGCCCTTTCCTTGCCCCAGGTGGATTTGGCGTTGTTTCTTTGGGTTGTTTGCAAGGGGATGTCACCTTAGGTTATAGGAGTTTTTCCTTTTTTATTTTCTTTCCCTTCCCCTGCCCTGCTTTACACCCTGCACTGTGTCTGCCAGACCTGTTGTGCTGATTCCGTGAGCTTTGGTGTTTTAGCCCTTTCAGCGCCGAAGTCAGAATGTCAGCCTCTCTCTATTCCCCAGAAGTCCATTTTAGTCCCTAAAACCCCGGTTAACTTCTGCTCCCTTCCTTGCTGATGGGGATCTGTTCAGCTGCTTACCTGTACCGAAGCTGATGTCCAGACACAGCCGTGGGTGTATCCTGGTCTTTGCTGTCATGTTTCTTTTTCCAGGCCCTGTCACCTGATAGGTGTGGTGTGGTTTTGGTTTTTTTGATGGATCATTTGGTAAATCCAGTGCTCTGCTGCATGTGGAGCAGAAGGTGCAGCTCTGGGGTCCCAGGGTGGCTGTCGTTTGCAGGCCAAGAAGCTCTGGTGGGGTTTGGCTGAAGGAGCAGGAGTGGGTGCTGCAAGGGGACTGTGTTTCTGGTTTCACGTGGCCTTTTCAAGCGTGCTGTGTGTGCCATGGCCTTCAAGTAGACAACGCCTGCGAGCCACGGCGGTGGGGCGGCCTCGGCATCATACGATGCTCTGAAGAAGCTCATGCTCTGAGCTGTGAGCGCAGCGTTTCACCCTTGGACTGAGAAGGGGCACTGGTGTCGTGTGTTGGGTGTCTTGAAGGCCGAGCATTCAAAGTTGTCGGTGTTCGGCTGGGTTTTGAGACCTGTTCAAAGGATTTGTTATTGGCTGGAATTAATGGACGTGTGCCGGTGGTTTGGATGTGACCCACCAGCCCCTGTGTCCAGTCGTACCTTGCAGATGAGCTGTGGATGAAAGTCCCTGTAGTCTGGCGAGAGCAAACGGCTTCCCTGAAGGACTTGCTCCTTAAAGCTGGCTGTCCTCTGAGGTTCAGAAGCATCCTGAGCCGCAGGACACTGTCCCTCAGGATGAGTAGCCTCCCAAATAAAACCTGTGCTAGAGGGTGTCCTCAAGGCATGAGGATCCGTAGTCATCAGGCTGCAGTGGCTGGAGGAAACAGGACAAGTTTGTCAAAGTACAGCAAGCCTCTACTTTCAAAACTTAGACTCTCTTTAGTGGTGGTGGAACTGGCAAATTCAGCTGGCTTATTAATCCTGAAAAGGGGTAAGACATGTCTAGTTCAACCTTTTAACTGGTCAGGTCACTGAAAAGCCCAGTGAGAGATCTAATTTTCAATATCAACAGCTTGTATGAAGAACACCTTTTTTTAAAGGCAGGAGAAGTTGTTACCAAGCTAGAGGTGTGAAGCGACCATCCATGCATCTGTAAATCAAGGTGTGGGATACAGATCCTATTTCAGCCATGTTGCCTTCGTAAGCTTGGGTGTAACTCCCTCCTCTAATGGCTTTTGTGCTCTTGCACAACTGTAGCTGACTCTCCCAGAACACAGTCCTACCGTGGCCGTGTCCAAGCGCAGCTCTTCCCTTGGCCGGTCTTGTTCTGCTGTTCCTGCCTTCCCTTCCAGCCCTCGGGCGCGTGATCCAGGGGGGATCCCTCGTGCTACCCCCTAGAGCTGGATCCCTTCTGTCCATCTGCTGTTTCTCTTGATGGATTAAGTCCTAGTTCTCCACCAGTGCGTTTTCAGTGACTTAAGCAAAATGGAAAGCATCCGTCCTCTGCAGCATCTTAAGCCTGAGTTTGGGGCCATCGATCTGCAGCAGGTACTCTTACCCTTATGTCACCAGGTTGAGGTCATTAAGGGACCTGGGATCTGGCCAACAGGACTGTTGGGAAAGACCCGCTCTAGAGAAGCACAAAACCAACGTGTTCTCAGCACTCACCAGCTTTGCTGCCGTCGCTACGTCGCTGTCTTCCAGCTAGGCAGACGCTGCGTTGTGGAAGGCTTTCGTGGCTGTGGTGTCTGCTACCCAGGATCAGAACAGGACGTTTTCTCATTGTAGAGCCCAGACGTGCAGGTAGTGACCTGGCACCTCGATCCCCAGGTCAGATCAAGCGTCCTACCATGTTTCCTGCCCCCCTCTGCTAAACGGTGTCCCCAAGCACACGGGAGCAGGCACAGACCAGGAAAACGCTGCCTTTTCCCACGGCCTCTTGTGAGGCGATCGTGACTTCAGAATGCCTGTACGATGGGTCACGTGAAGAAATCTGCTTCTGTATCCTGTCATGAGTTGAGCCTGGAGCCGTCACATGGTGGGACGTGACACTTTGGATATGACAAAGACGTGCTTCCAGCTCTACAGCAGGAGGGGTTGTCCATCCACTGAGACTCTGTAAACCCATCCTAGACACGTCTGCATCAGGCATCTTGAATAGGAAGAGTATGTTACCACCTCTGCCTCTCCTTAACCTTTCTAGCTTTGCCCCTCTGCCTCGGAAGGCTCCTGGTGACACCATGTCGCTGCCTTCTGAACCACTGGCTGAGAGCTGCTCTCCAGCAGATTAAATGGGAGGGCCCAGAGAAATCAAAAGGGCTTCTAAGTACTGCCTCAGGACAAGATCTGCCTTTGCGAAATGAGATCGTGAACGTGTCGCATTTGCAGCATCAATGTCTTGCTGAAAACTCTCCATGCAGTTGATGATGCCTCTGCGTATGGGTTGGACGGGAGTTGTTGGAAAGATCATTGGCAAAGAGGGAACTTCCAAGAGGTCCTGTTGTCTTTTGACTGCTTCTGCCCATCACTTCTGACCCTTCTTGGGGTGTGCTGGTTTCCGTCATTTAGGCTTCAGAGGAGCAGGATGGTCCATGAGGCTTTGGAGCTGTCAGACCTGGTGTTGGCTGACTGGCGGGGACTGGAGCCCATGTGGGAACTGTTTGCTTGCTGTGGTGCCACCAAGCCCTGTGGCCCCTGTAACTGGCACAGAGGGGTTATATTTGGGCTCTGCTTGGAGCTGTTGGAGCACCAACCATTGTAGAAACGAGAAGAGCCTTTCCCAGAAGTGTGGATCTTGTCTCCAAGACCTCATCTCAAAGCCTCTAGTCTGGCATTGCCCACATACCTGGCTCAGTGTTGTCCTCCCCATGATCAGAGACATCTCCTCGCTCCTCTACAAACTCATGTTACTGTCCCTGGTCTGCTCTTCCTTTGGGTCACATCTGCCCGAAACGTTCCCCATGCCTCGTGCTCTCCTTTCCCTGCCCCAGTAAATCTGCCAGCTGGAATCTGCTTTCCCAAGACAGTTTTGTTTCTCCAGGTGCTCCTGTCTAAGAGAAGCAGTGAACATGTCAGCTTGCTGAAGCCCAGGGGGTGTAAAAGCACCGATGGGTGCCCTTGGGAGGAGTGAGTGGTCTCGGGGCACTCCACTCCCTCTCTGTGGCCGTGGGGAGAGCGCTCACAGTTCCCCATTTGCCACAGGGCAGTGGGACACAGAGCGGACTTGGTGAGGAACGGGGGCTGTTCCACCAGGGATGGAGGAAGAAGGCCAGGGTGGCCTGTGAGCTGTGCCAAAAAGGTCCCTCCTTGGTGGGACAGCAGCACTGGCCACGTTCCTGCCTGAGACTAAACCCGTGGTGTGAAGTGCTGAGCTCCCCGCCCCGTGCGTCTGCCAGCGCCGCGGCGTGCGTGGGATGTCTGATGCTTCTGTGGTTGCCGTCCAAATGGACCAAATCATAGAATCATAGGATGTTTTGGGTTGGAAGGGACCCCTAGAGGTCATCTAGTCCAACCCCCCTGCAGTGAGCAGGGACACCGCTAACCAGATCAGGTTGCTCAGAGCCCCATCCAACCTGGCCTTGAATGTTTCCAGGGATGGGGCCTCCACCACCTCTCTGGGCAACCTGTTCCAGTGTTCTACCACCCTCAAATGGGACCACTGGAGCATGTGGGGTCAAAGACCCCTCTCTGCCGCCCTGCCTGACCAGGCGTCACCTCAGCCACGCTGGCTGATGTGCTTGACCTTGGCAACGGGACAGAGGAACCACCCTGCACGTTCTCCACGCCTCCACACTGCCCCAGTGCAGTGCAGACAGCGAGATCCATGGAGAGCCTGTGCCGGGGGCTCGAGGGTGTCCTTGGTGGTTCAGGGGGTGACAATCTGGACCCCAGTGTCTGGTCAGTCTGGCCCAGTGGCTTCCTGGGCTCTCCAGGGGCAGGAGAAACAAAAGCCAAGGTTGCCTGCAGCCGCGTTGGCTGCGGCAGGAGTGGGAGCAGTCGCTGTGCTGCTTTGGGGAGCTTGCTTTATTTCAAGAGTTGCCTCCATTTTAATTGCAGTGGTCTGGTGCCAGGGTGGGGAGGGTCTCGGGGAGCAGGGGCTGGTGGGGGAGACCTTGCTTCACCCGGTATGGGTTTGTCCCCCTCTAGTGGTTAGGTCACCGGTGGCTTTGGGACCACGGCAGCTCCCAAACTTGCCTGGCGGGATGTTTCTCAGGGAAGGTTTGTGCATCCAGGTCGGGAGGGTTCAGTCCTTGCAGCCCCCGCGTTTCGAGGGGCTCACCCCCCCCTTGTCTTGATTTAAAAGCCCTTTCTCCCCGCTCACACCAGCGGCGCCTCCTAGATCCAGGTGGGTTCAGCTTCCAGCAGGAACCCCCAAAAAAAAAAAAAAAAAAAACCACCTCGGAGAAGACAAAAGAAAGGCATCGAGGAGGCTGGGCGTGAGCAGGGCTGGAGCCCAGCCGGGGTAAGGACTCTCCACCGTTCCTCTCCCCAGCCTGCCCCCGGCCCTGGGGGAGCCTGGCCCCGGCGTCTCCGATTGCAGTGGCGGAGGGAGGGAGGAAGGTGGGCCGCGCCGCCCGGGCCCCTGCGCCAATCCCCGCAGCGCCAACCGCCCGTCCCGGCCCCTCCCGGCTCTGCAGCAGAAACGGCTCTGCCCTCTGCTCGTTTGCTCGCTTTTTCTCTTCTGCCATCTTCCCGTTGCAAAGCATTGCTGGGAACCGCATGTGGGTGACGCAGCAGCATTGTTTCAGGCTCAGGAAGCTGCCGCTGCTGCCCAAGGGCTCGGGAGGAGCACGCGGCTGCCAGTGCGGCTGCCGGAGCCGGGGAGGAGCTGGGGGCGCTCGGGGCGGGGGGTACGACCGCTCCCCCAGCCATGTCCCCGAAGACCGGGGGTCTGGCTCGGGTCCGTTCCGACTGAGCCAGCCCCTGGAGGTGTCTGGGGAAAGGGGGGGGCCCCAACCCTCGCAGTGCGGGCACCGAAACAAAGAGGGCTCGGCAAACTTCGCCCCAGAGTCTCGGCAGCTCCAGAGGCGCAAGGTCAGGCAGCTGGCAATGCTCGCGGGATGGGGAGGGGAACGCGGGGACGCTCTGGACCCAGCCAGGGTGGGAGGGGACCGTGGGGGGGACCCCTGTTTCCCTAGAGGGGTCCCCGGCTGGTGCTCGGGCTCGCCTCTCCCCTCCCCTTCCTCGGGGCGCGCTCGCCGGTGCCGAGTTCCTGCCGGCCGGGGGAAGCATGCGGTGCGCTCGCAGGGTCCCCCCTCCGCCTTGTTCCCCCCCCAGCCGGAGCTCGGGGGGGGCTGTCGCCCACTCTGGCTCTGAGCCAGAGGCAGCCCCAGGACACGGGTGCTCCCCCCCCTCCCAATCCCCCCCTTCCCAGCCCCTTGGTCCCCTGGCTCGGAGCACGCCCGAGCCACCACCCCACACCCCCCCATGGTACCCCGGGCAGGGGGGAGGCTGCGGTTCCCTGCCCACGCGTGTGTGTGAGCCCCCCCCCGCCCCCCCCCCCCCCCCCCTCCCTTTGCTCCTCTGGAGCTGCCCAGAGTCTTAGGCTGGCGGGGAGGCGGAAAGTCTGTAGGCAGCAGCACGCCGCCGCGCTGCCGGAGAGCGGAGGGGAGGCCACGGCTTCCTGCCACCCGCAACCGCCCCAGAAGGGTGGGGGAGCCCCCAGCAGCCGCGCTGGGCCGGGGCGCTCACCCGGGGAGCGGGCAGCCCCCCATGGGGACACCAACACCACCACCCCCCCCCCACCAGCCCCTGCCCTGGCCCTGCCTGGCAGCGGGAAGCACCGCACGCCGCTGGGATGCCGGCAGGAGGCTCCTGCTGGCGTAGCCATGGCAACGCCAAGTAAATAAAGCACCTTTGCAAGGGGAAAATTCGGGGGGGAACATTTGGTGGGGAACGGCCGTGGGGAGGGAGCTGCGATGGAGGGGAGCGAGAGGGACGAAACGGCCAGGGTGAGTGCAAGGAGCCCCCCCCCCCCTCCACCAAGAGCGAGGGTGCCTGTCGCCGCCGCAGGGCAGCGTGCCCGTCCGGTTGGTGCCGGGGGATCTCTCGTGTCAAAGTCAAAGCCAAACCGTGAGGCGGTGCAGGGGAGCAGCTTTTGGCTACCTGGCAGCTTTGGCCAGGCTCTGGAGGGGATGCTGGGGCACCGCATCCTGCCACCGCTGCGCCCTCCAGCTCCTCCGTGCCTGGGGACCCTTGGGGGAGGCAGATTGGGGGGGGGGGGGGGGGGGGGGATCCTTGTGCTTCCTCCCACATAAATCTCTCTGGATTGCAAAAGCTTGGCACTCTCCCCCCTACCACCGCATAGAGCGGGGCCTCGGGGCTGAAATGCAGTTGATGAAAGCGCTCGTGCAGATCGACTCGACAGAGCTTGCCTGTCTCGTGTGGGGAGGGATCGTCGTTGCTCGCGGGCGTGGGCAGGGGAGGGCTCCTTCCCAGCCACGTTTGAAGCATGGGGGCTTTGGCATCTGGTCGGAGCCTGCCTTGTTCCTCTCCGCTCACACCGGTGCTTTTTGTCTCTCCCTCTCTCTTCCCCCACCCTCCATTAGCTGCTGCTAGAAGAATACGCGAACAGCGACCCCAAACTGGCACTTACAGGCATCCCCATCGTCCAGTGGCCCAAGAGAGATAAGGTAGGAGCTGCGTGGTGGGACCTGGGTGGGTATCACAGACGGTTGAGCTGATGACCTGCCCTCAGCGGAGTCGCCGGCTGCGGTGGCACCGCTTCCGTACCCGCCTCAGGACCCCGAGCCGGCGGGCAGAAAGGCAGCGGCGCAGATGCCGGCTGCGGGGTGTAACCGCCTCCACACCACCACGGGCAAACCTGTTTGTTGGCAGTGGTGGAGGTCTCCAACCGTGCCGGTTACCCCGGCTCAGCCGACGGGTGGTAACTGGGTCAGCCCCAGCTGCTCCGTGTTCTCCTGCCCCTCGGTCGCGTTCAGAGGAGCTGGATGCTGCCGCTGGTGGAAGGGGTGAGCCTCTGAACGGCAGCCCCCCAGCAGCTCTCTGGCTTGGCACGGGGGTCACAGAATCCCAGACTGGCAAGGGTTGGAAGGGACCTCGGGAGATCACCCAGTCCAACCCCCCTGCTCAAGCAGGTTCTCCTAGAGCATGTTACACAGGACTGCATCCAGGCGGGGGTTGAAGATCTCCAGAGAAGGAGACTCCACAGCCCCCCTGGGCAGCCTGTTCCAGTGCTCTGTCACCCTTAGAGTAAAGAAGTTTTTCCTCCTATTCAACTGAAACCTCTTATGTTTCAGTTTGCACCCATTGCCCCTTGTCCTGTCGCTGGACACCACTGCAAACAAACTGCTTCCGTCCTCTTGACTTCCGCCCTTAAGATATTTGTAGGTGTTGATGAGGTCCCCTCTCAGCCTTCTCTTCTCCAGGCTGAACAAGCCCAGCTCCCTCAGCCTTTCCTCCTAGGGGAGATGCTCCAGTCCCCCCATCATCCTTGTTGCTCTCCTCTGGACTCTCTCCAGGAGTTCCTCATCTTTCTTGAACTGGGGAGCCCAGAACTGGCCCCAGAGCTCCAGGTGGGGTCTCCCCAGGGCAGAGCAGAGGGGGAGGAGAACCTCCCTCGCCCTCCTGGCCACGCTCCTCTTAATGCACCCCAGGATGCCATTGGCCTTCTTGGCACCAAGGGTCCTGTGTGGTACGAGTAACGTTGTGTGTCAGGGGAACGTATTGCTCTTGCCTTCCACGGGAGATGAAGGGCGAGGCGTGGGGGCTGGTGATCAGCATCAACCCTGCCTGTTCAGCGGGCAGGCCGGCCCCTCGCTGCTCGGTGAGCGTGCTCCTCGGGTCCCTGCCCCTGCCAGCACGCTGCCCGTGCTGTAGCGCTGCCTCTTGCACCCCCACGGAAGGCAGCTCCCTCCTGGGGGTCTCCACCTGCAGCCAGCTCCTCAGGAAAGGGACCTTTCAGTGCTCCCCTGCCCTTCCCTCTCCAGCTGTGCTCATAATCCACAGCCTGAGCTGAGCCTGCTGGGCAGATGGAGGCGAGGAGCAGCCTGCTGCTGGCCAGCCGGACTTCCCCTCCGCAGGCTGCCTTCCCGCGGCCCGCCAGGACGGCTCCCGTAGGTCACTGCTTCCTTCCTGCCAGGAGACGGGTTCACGGGCAGGCGTACGGGAAGAGCAGGACCCCATCGCACTGGGAAGGGTGGGTAACCCCCCAGTCTGGGTGTCTGGAGACAAACAAGCCTCTTGGATTGCCCTTTGGAGTTGCCTGCCCTGCCCAGGAGGATCTAGCGTGATTCCCCCGGTCCTTCAGCAGCACAACCATCTCTGGCAGCTTTTTTTTGGGAGAAGAGACCTGGCGACATCTGCGCGCTTTGGATGCAGCGCTCAGATGCTTGGCGCGTCCCCGACCCTGCCCTTGTGCTGGCTTTTTTGGGTGCCTGCACTTCCCCAAGCTGTGGTGCACACACCATCGCAGCCGATCCTGGAAGGATGCTGCAGCCAGTGTGTTTGCTGCGAGGGCCGATGGCATGGGTGGTTGTAGGTGTCTGCTGGAGAGCTCTGCTATCCCACCTGCGCTCTAAACAGGGGTGCTCGGGTGTTGCCAGTGCTCCTCAAGCTTGTGGGAAAGAGCGACCAGAGCACTGACATCAGAGCTCAGCCCTGTCCCCTTGCGTAGCTCACAGAGGGACCTAGGTGGCATAGAGAGAGGAGAACCTTTCTGGCTGCCCGGGTGGACTTTGTCATTCCTTGCCTCAGAAGGAAAGAGTGGCTGTCGTTGGAGCACCACGTGCTTTTGGGGCTCAGCAGCCCTTTTCAGACCCACCTCTGACCGCTGATGGGAGGTGGGAGGAAGGAGAGCTCTTGGTGTGGGGTGGCCAAGGTTGAGCATGCTCAAGGAGAGCCACCCGGGGTGGTGCTGGTACCAGTTCCTTTGCCCGCAGAGAGGCGAGGGAGCCAGGACCACGCTCTGGAACGTTATTGGAGGTCGCAGCGTGGAAGCTGGGGATCAGAGGCTGTCTGATCTGAGCTGAATGCCGTGGTCTGCTCATCTCACGCAGCTTCTCTCTCTATTTCTGTCGCCAGCTGAAGCTCCAGGCCCGGCTGAGGGTGCGCCTGCCCACCATCCCCATCACCAAGCCACACACCATGAAGCCAACCCCTCGCCCAACGCCTGTCAGGCCTACAGTCTCTCCCATCGTGTCAGGCGCCAGGCGGAGGCGGGTGCGGTGCCGAAAATGCAAGGCTTGCATGCAGGGCGAGTGTGGCATGTGCCACTACTGCAGGGACATGAAGAAGTTTGGCGGGCCTGGCCGCATGAAGCAGTCCTGCGTCCTCCGGCAATGCTTAGCGGTGAGTCTGCGGCTTGATCCTTTTCTCAGAAGTCCACTGCAGCCTGACAGCAGCTCTGTGTGGCCAATTAAGGTCAGAGAGAGGAGGGCAATGACCAAATTTGATTCCTGGGGGATAGTTGGCCCATACCCCGTGATTCAGGCAATGGGGGAGAGAAGGAGGAAAGTTGTACTGCTTTTCATAGAATCATAGAATCACCTCGGTTGGAAAAGCCCTTTAAGATCATCGAGTCTGACCGTTAACCTAGCACTGCCATCTCACCACTAAACCACGTCCCTCAGCACCTCATCCATCCTTCTTTTAAATACCTCCAGGGATGAGGACTCTACCACCTCCTTGGGCAGCCCATTCCAGAGCCTGACAACCCTCTCGGTGAAGAAGTTTTTCCTAATGTCCAACCTAAACCTGCCCTGGCGCAGCTTCAAACCATTTCCCCTCGTCCCATCGTCTGTTACCAGGGAGAAGAGCCTGACCCTCACCTCACTACAGCCTCCTTTCAGGTAGTTGTAGAGGGCGATCCCTGGTTTCACCCTTGCTTTCCTTTGTAGCCCAGGCTGCCTCACTCGGTCACGTGTGCACTTTGCGGGGAGGTGGATCAGAATGAAGACTCGCAGGACTTTGAGAAGAAGCTCATGGAGTGCTGCATCTGCAACGAGATTGTTCACCCTGGCTGCCTGCAGGTGAGCAGCGCGGGCGCCGGGGCAGAGGGGGCTTGGTTGTGGGGAAGGACTGGTGCTGACTGCCCTCTTCTCTTTGCAGATGGATGGGGAGGGGCTGCTCAATGACGAGCTCCCTAACTGCTGGGAATGCCCCAAATGCTACCAGGGTGACGACGCAGAGAAGGGCCAGGTAGGAGGCGAGCTGTGCCGTGGCAGGGCAGGGCGTGTGTCCTCCATCCCGCTGCATCCTGCTGAGGGATGTGTTCCACCAGGCTGGGCTGCTGGAGGGTGGGCAGGCAGGCACCAGTACAGTCCGGGGGACCAGTTGGGCAGTGAGTCGTGAGAGCAGGGGTGATTGGGGGAGCAGAGCGGCAAAGCTCAGGGACCTGGCAGCATCCTGTGGGCAGACACTGCCCCAGCCCCATCCTGGGATCCTGCAGGGGGGTGAGCTGACAGCCCCCTGCTCTGTCCCTGGCTCTCAGAGAGCCCGTCAGCAGGCCAAGGCCAGGCTCCCGCAGAAGCGGCAGCCGGGTTCCTCCGCCAGGCAGCGAGCAGACCGTGTGCGGCAGCCGCCCCGGCTGCCGGCGCTGCCCAGGACACCGGCCTACGGCTGCCGCGTCACCTGTAGGACCGTGCCCGCTGCAGTGGATGGAAGTGCAGCAGCCAAGGCAAGCCAGGCGGGGAGCAGCCACCCTGGGGCACCTTCACCTTCACCCTGGGTGACGTGCATGCTTGGGATGCACATCTGCCTGGCTCCTGGGTCTCCCGGCACTT
>JADKXX010028966.1:0-11951 GCA_017310255.1 Butorides virescens
CTCCCCAGCGCGGAGGAAGGAGAAAAAGGAGCAAATTCCTCCCAGAGGGAGCTTCTTAACGGTGCCGGAGCAGCCCGGTAGCGACAACGCCGCTGTCCCTGCCCTCCGCTCGCCTCCCTCCCACCCCCGCGGGCGGCGCGGCGCGGCGGCCTCCCGTGTCGTTAACACATCGCCTCCGGCGAGCCGCGTCCTCCCCGCGCGCGCGGGGGAGTCTGGAGCCCCGCCGCGAGGGACTGCCGTCACTCAGCCTCACGTCTGGAAGTTGTTCTTGGATGGGCCCTGGGCATTCCTAGACGCACATTCCTGGCAGCTGGAGAGCCTCGTAGGAAAGATTCTTCTCTTGAAAATATCCGGTCCACGTGGAGGAGAAAGGGGACGGGGCAAGCTCAGCCCTCCCACCCCCCCGCCCACCCCCGGGACCCCCGCGGCGTGGCCGGGGGCTGGCGGGGAGCCGGGGGTCCCGGGAGCACGGCGGGGGGGCGCCTCATCTGCCCCCCGGGGCGACCGCAGTCCCGACTCCAGCAGCGCCGGAGGGGACTCGGCACCCCCAGCACCCCCAGTGGCGCTTTTCCGTAGGGTCCCCCGGGGGTCCGGCACGAGGTCAAGGTGCCTGCAGGAAAGCCACCCCACGCTCCGCAGGGCTGTTGGGGGGGGGAGGACCGGTCCCAAAGATGGGGAGGGGCAGGTTTCCCACCAAAGCCCGGCTGCACCGCGGCCCGGGGAGCAGGGCAGGGCAGGCGGCCGCCGCAGGCAGCACCTCCTCCGCGGTGGCGCGGTGGCGGCACAGCGGGCAGCCAGGCCGAGCCTCCAGGTGATGAAGCCGTGGCAGGGGAGGGATGGCAGCGGGGAATTTCGGACGCCTCGGCCATGGCTCTGCAGCCGCGGCCTCCCCGGGAGCAGGCGCCTACACCAGGCTCTGCCGACCTGCCAGGGCTGGGAGGACGATGCCCAAATCGGGACATCAGGGAAGCTCTCTGGGAAGCCCGGGAGAGCCAGGGGTCGGGATGCTGCCCGTCTCCGGCGCCAAATGCCTTTGCTTATTTAGAGACCGGGGCTTTCCGAGCCCGCGCCAGGTCTGGTGCTGTGGCCCGAGCGTCACCTGCACGCAGCACCGCTCTCCATCCCGGCCCGGAGCTGGAGGAGCTGGGCGGCAGGGAGACAGACGTGCGTCTCAGCAGGACGGACAGCGCAGGGAAGGAGCCCGGGGGATTGCACTTGGATAGAAGGTGCTAGAGAAAAAGCACGCTCATTAGCAGAGCTAAACGAAAGCAGATGCCTACGGGAGCCGGGCTTTCCAAAGCACACACGGTGAGCGCCCAGCGCTGGGGAAGGAGATGACAGCGGCTCCGAGTTCAGAAGCCGCCGGGACTGCTGCTCAGCTGCGGTGGCACGCCGCAACGGTGGAAAACGCTGGCTCGGAGCGCCAACGCCGGGTGTGGAGCGCCTGCTCGGAGGGGGGGGAAACCCGAAATTTCACGGCAAGCGGCAAATCCCACTCCCAGCCGAGTTAGAACGCCGCTTATCGATGCGGCACACAAAGCATGCGCCGTGGCTGCGCCGGCGGGGTCTCACCCGGCTGCCCCCGGGGCTGCCGCTGCTGGGGAGCGCTGGTGTCCCCCTCGCCCCAAAAGCAGCCAGCGTCCCTCCCGCCGGCAAGGGGAGAGCACTCCGAGGGGGCCCAGCCTGGCCCACCCTGCTGCAGCCCCCCCATTGCCCTGTGAGGGGGGGGGGGGACTGCCCCCCGGGGCCCCCCCCAAGCAGGGCTGAGCTGTGCCGGGCTGGGAGATGGGCCGGGCTGGGGGGCAGAGAAGTTTTCTCCGGGCAGCGATGCTCAGCTTGTACGAAGGCTGGAGGAGCCACGCTCCCACCGGGGCCACGCTCCCCCCGGGGCCACGCTCCCACCAGGGCCATGCTCCCAAAGAGGCCACGCTCCCCCCGGGGCCACGCTCCCCCTGGGGCCACACTCCCATGGAGGCCACGCTCCCACCGGGGCCACGCTCCCCCCGGGGCCACGCTCCCACCGGCACGGCTCGCATTTTGCAAGGTTACGGGGCTGGGACGAGGCAGCCGGGAGCTGAGGCAGCTCCCTGCCAGCTCGGGCACAGCCAGCTCCGGCGCTCCGAGGTCCCCAGGTCCCAGCCCCGCACTGTAGGGACAGCTCGGTGGCCTGGGACGCTGCGGGGATTCCCAGGTGCCTGGAGGAGGAGGAGGAGGAGGAGGAGGCTGATGGCCTTCACCAGGGCTGGACCAGGGCAAAGCCGGGGCTGCTGCCCGCTCTGAGCTCAGCTGCAGGGCACAGAAAGGCCTTGGTTTCCTTGGTCCCGGCTCTGCCCCACTCAAGCGGTGGCCGCTGGGGGCCCATGGGGACCCCTGTGTGCCCCCCCCAAGCCCTCTGTCCCCCGAGGACTCCGCTCGAGCTGCCTGCGTGGGCACGACGAGCCGGCGCGGGAAGGGGAGCAGGGGGCAGTTTGGCAAAGCCAAGCCCACCGGTAGGTGCTGGTTCTGCGGGCTCCGCAGAGCCGGCGTGGGTACGGGCACCGGTTATGGGGACAGGTTATGGGCACCAGTTACGGGCACTGGTTACAGGGACAGGTTATGGGCACCAGTTATGGGCACTGGTTATGGGCACCAGTTACGGGCACTGGTTACAGGCACCGGTTATGGGCACCGGTTACGGGGACAGGTTATGGGCACCAGTTATGGGCACCGGTTACAGGGACAGGTTACGGGTACCGGTTACAGGCACCGGTTATGGGGACAGGTTATGGGCACTGGTTACGGGGAAAGGTTACGGGTACCGGTTACAGGCACCAGTTACGGGTACCGGTTATGGGCACCGGTTACAGGCACAGGTTACAGGGACAGGTTACGGGCACAGGTTATGGGCACCGGTTATGGGCACTGGTTACAGGCACCGGTTACGGGGACAGGTTATGGGGACAGGTTATGGGCACCGGTTATGGGCACTGGTTATGGGCACCAGTTACGGGGACAGGTTATGGGCACCAGTTACAGGCACTGGTTATGGGGACAGGTTACGGGGACAGGTTACGGGCACCGGTTATGGGGACAGGTTATGGGCACCAGTTACAGGCACTGGTTATGGGCACCAGTTACAGGCACTGGTTATGGGGACAGGTTACGGGGACAGATTACGGGGACAGGTTATGGGGACAGGTTATGGCGACAGGTTACGGGCACTGGTTACGGGGCACAAACGCCTGTCTTGATACGTGGGGAGGAAATTAAAGCGAATGGGAGCCGCGGGCGTGCCCCAGGCCCGCGTGCCGGCGGAGGCGTGCCGGCGGGCAGCTCCGCAAGGGTTAATCCCTCCCTCTCTGCCCCATTAGCAGCAGCAGCCCCAGCAGCAGCGGGATGGATCTGGTCCTGCCGGGGAAGGGGCGGGAGCGCTCTCGGGGAGGGGGGGGGGTGTTCTCTTTGCAGGGACTAATCCTGAGCGGGAGCTGATCCCCCCAGCCCCAGCCTGGGGTGACGCAGCCGTGTCCCCAGCCCTGTCCCCAGCCGCAAGCTGCCCATGAACCCCGCAGCCACGGGGATGGGGAGGGTCCCTCCCGCCCCAGCCGTGTAGGGTCCTCTGGGGACCTCGGACCCCGCTGCCGGTGCCCACCTCCCCGGCGGCGCCGTGCCCCCCCCAGGCGACGGGCGAGGCTGCTCCCCGCGTCCCCATGTGCCCGCCGTGTGCCGGGCGGGCGCGCGCGGCCGAGGCCCGCAGGTTGGGCGCAGCCAGCGCTCCCGTCCCGGCCACGCTGGCCGCAGCCCCCACCCTCCGCCACCCCAGCCGCAGGCAGGACCCCCCCCCCGCCTTGGCTGAGCCCTGCAAGGGTTAAGTCCCCTTCGGGGCTGGAGGGTGAGCTCAGGTAGGCGTGAGCCTTTGCGGCTCCCGCTTCCAGAGCCGGAGCAGGGCTGCCTGCCGGAGGAGGGGCCTGGCTGACCACTGCTGCTGCTATAAAACTCCCCGCTCCTGCCACGCTCGGCGGCTTAAGATGCACATGTGTGGGGAGAGGAAACAGGCAGCCCTGCCTGCGAGCAGCCCTTAACCCCTTCTGCGCGGAGAGCGAGCCGCCGGGGAGTCTGGGGAAGGGGACACCCCCCCCCGCCACCACCCATCCGCAGCCCGCCCGGGGAGGGCGACGCCAGCCGGGGCTCCCCGCACCCCAGCCGAGGCAGCAGCATGAGCGCCTGGAGCTGAGGCCGCCGGCGGCAGGAGGAGGTCGGCAGAGCGCGGCGCTCCCCAGGCGGTGTGTGTGTGTCCCCCCCCCATCCCCACTTCGGCGCCCAACATGTCCTTTGCCATGCTGCGCTCGGCCCCCAGCCGGTACCTGTACCCCGAGATCAGCATGCTGTCCGAGGACGAGGAGAACGGCAGCGAGAGCTCCGGCTCGGACGAGAAGCCTTACCACCTGGACGCCGACGGCTACGGCATCAAGGCCGGCAAGCGCAGGAGCGGCAAGAAACCCAACCGGCTCAACAGGGAGCCCCGGCAGCGTCACACGGCCAACGCGCGGGAGCGTGACCGCACCAACAGCGTCAACACCGCCTTCACCGCCCTCCGCACGCTCATCCCCACCGAGCCGGCCGACAGAAAGCTCTCCAAGATCGAGACCTTGAGACTGGCCTCCAGCTACATCTCCCACCTGGGGAACGTGCTGCTGGTGGGGGAGGCGTGCGGGGACGGGCAGCCCTGCCACACCACCCCCGCCTTCTACCACCACGGCGGCAGCAGCCCCCCGGCGCGCGACGCCGAGAACTCCCAGCCCAAACAGATCTGCACTTTTTGCCTCAGCAACCAGAGGAAGCTGGTGAGTGCCCGCTCGCGCCGTCCCCGTGGGGCTTTCGGCTGTGGCGGGGGACCCTGCGGGCGAGCGGGGGCGAGGGAGCGCCGGGGCGCCCGCTACGGTGCCGCTGCCGGCGGGGCCGGTGCGAGGCGAGGGGGAGATGGGGGCGGCGGGGGGAGACGCCGTCGCTCCGGCGGGAGCTGCGTCGACAGGAGCCGGGGAGCGCGCCGGACCCGCCGGTGAGGCTGAACCTCGGGCGCGGAAAACACGGCGCCTCCCTCGAGCGGGGGCCGGATTTGCTGCCCAAAGCCCCCGGCAGCCGCGTCCCAATCTCGCAGGCGTTCGCCGCGAGGCACAGGAGAAGGGGAAAGGCTCCGAGGGCGAGAAACGCATTTTTAGGAGCTGGAAATTAAGAGGCGCGGGGGAAAAGTAAGAGTCTGGAAAGAGCCTGCGCCTCCCCTGCGGCGGAGACCGGGCGGCAAACGGAGAGGCGAGAGCGACTCGGGCGCAGGGCTGGCCGCAGCGGGGGCTCCCAGCCCCCCACGATGCCAGCGGCCGCTCCGTCCGCCCGGGCGAGGGCCGTGCTGGCTCCACGCACCCAGCACGGGCCTGGCGTCCCCGGGGGGGGGAGGGGGGGGGGGGAAGCCGAGGGCTGTGGCACGTAGGTGCCCCCCAAGCACCCCGGAGGGCCGCGGGGAGCAGCGGCGCTGCCCCACGAGCGCTCGGGATGCGGCACGGCCGGCCCAGCGTGCCCGAGGCACCGGCGCGTCTCTACCGCCGAGCGGGAGCCGTAACGTCCTGGCGGCCCCGTTCACCCCGTGTCCCCCACTCCTGGCTCCCCACCCCGTGTCCCCCACTCCTGGCTCCCCACCCCGTGCCTTTAGGGGAGCGCCCTCCTCCTGGCATCCCAGCACCACCCCGTGCCAGGGCCAGCCTTCGCCGAGGCTGTCCCCATGCCCGCCTGGCACCGGCACCGGCCAACGCCTGCCACGCCAGCCCACGGCTCCGGTGGGGTGGGCGCGATTCCGACAAGCCAGACTCTACGAAAATCCAGGTTTGGCAGCAGCTCTGCCCGGGCTCCGGGAGGGGGGGGGCCCTGCCTGTCCCTGCAGACCTTCTGCGGTGGCGTGGGGAAGGCAACCCCCCCGCCCTGGGGGTGCCACGCAGGGGGGTGCCGGCGCGGTGCAGGGGCCGCAGCCGTTGGCGGGGCGCTCCTGGCCGCCGGGGCAGCTCTCGCCCCGCACACGCCGCCACGGGCAGGAGGCGGCCGTCAGGAGCCTCAAGCCCCGCTCAGGAAGGCCGGGTTTATAAAAACCAGCGCAGTGCATGAGGTCTGGGGCAGGGGAGAGGGCGCAGGAGCGGAGGCAGCGGCGTCGGGACGGCAGCCGGAGCCATGCGCGCGCGCTCCGCCGTTTGAACCCGGTTAACCCCGAGGAGAAGCCTTTGTTAAGGATTCAAGGCTCATTAAGCGTGCCGCAGCGGGGTAACGGCAGCGGCCAGCAAACTCTGACAGCTGGAGTATTCCAGAGCGGGAAAACCCCAAATCCCATTAATCCCCCTCGCGCGCCCTTCCCAGTCCATGAGCGGAGTGTTGGGAGCGAGGCGGGGGGGGGACACACACACGCACACCAGCGGGGGTCTTTGCTGCTGCCCGGCTTCACGCTGCGAAGTCTCGAGGTCATCGAAGGCGAGCGCGCGCGGCTCCTTCCGCCCTGCCCGCCCCCGTCACGGGCACCCGAGTGTCCCCCGTGGGTGGGTGGGGGGGGCAGGCCCCCGGCTGCAAAGTGCTGGAGCCGGTGCTATCCCGGGTGGAAAACAGAAGCTCCTGCAGGGCTGAACTGGAAAACTCCCCCGCCTCCCAGTTAACCCGCTGCGACGGCTTCGACGGTCGGGTTCTGTCTCTTTTGCTGGTACGGCTGCCTCGGCGTCGATTCCAATAAATTCCCAGTGCCGATATTGCACTGATTCCAATAAATTCCCCATGCCAATACTGCAGCGATTCCGATAAACTCCCATTGCCGATATTGCATCGATTCTGACAAATTCCCAGTGCCAATATTGCAGCGATTCCCATAAATTCTCAGTGCCACTTTTGCAGCGATTCCGATAAATTCCCATTGCCACTTTCACAGCGATTCTGACAAATTCCCATTGCCAATATTGCAGCGATTCCCATAAATTCCCAGTCCCACTATTGCATCGATTCCGATAAATTCCCAGTACCAATATTGCAGCGATTCCGACAAATTCCCACTACCACTATTGCAACGATTCCAATAAATTCCCAGTCCCACTATTGCATCAATTCCGACAAATTCCCGCTGCCCCTTTTGCATCAGTTCCCGGCACGGGCTCCTGCGCGGGCGCAACCCCGGGGCTGTGCCAAGGCCAAGGCTGAGCCGCGCAGGATTCCGGGGCCGCCTCTTTTCCCGCAGCTCTTTGGGACAAAGCTCCCCAAGATGAGCCCTTGGGGGGCGTCAGCGAGGAGGCTGAGCTGAGCTGAGCTGAGCTGAGCTGAGCTGAGCTGAGCCAAGCTGAACCAAGCTGAGCTGAGCTGAACCAAGCTGAGCTGAGCAGAGACAAGCTGAGCCGAGCCGAGACAAGCTGAGCTGAGCTGAGCTGAGCAGAGCTGAGCTGAGCCGAGACAAGCTGAGCTGAGCTGAGCCGAGCCAAGCTGACCTGAGCCGAGACAAGCTGAGCTGAGCTGAGCTGAGCTGAGCCGAGCTGAGCTGAGGCAAAACAAGCTGAGCTGAGCTGAGCTAAGCTGAGCCGAGCTGAGCTGAGCTGAGCCGAGACAAGCTGAGCCAAGCTGAGCTGAGCCGAGCTGAGCTGAGCTGAGCCCAGCCAAGCTGACCTGAGCTGAGCCAAGCCGAGCCGAGCTGAGCTGAGCTGAGTTGAGCTGAGCCAGGCCGGGCTCGGCCGTGCCTAAGCAGCGCGCATGGGCTGCGCTTCAGCTTTTAGGGCCAGGTAACGGCTCGATCGGTTTTATCGTGTGCTGAAGGAAAGACAGCGCCTTCCGCCAGGAGGGCGTTTAGGCAATCGCCCCCGGAGCCGCAAACGCCGGGATCGCACAGCCCGCTCGGCGCCGGGTGCAAGGGCCCCTGCCTTGGCTCCGGGGAGCCACGATGGCCACCGTCCTCTTCAGGAGAAGCCACCTCCGTGCGAGCCCGGTGGCCTCGCCGAGCGCCCAAAGCCGACCCGGCGCCAGCGCCAGCCCCTCGGGTCCCAGCAGCCCGTCCAGCCCCGTCTGCGTTTCCGCCACGACTTCTCGCTCGCCTGCAACGACGTCGTTTCAACCAACGCGTGCTCCGTGATCCCGTCCGTCTCCGGCCCCGCCAGAGAAGGGGCAACCTCGTGAGGGGCGTCCTCACGCGCCAGCACCCTCTGCCACTGTCACCAGCCCTGCCTGCCCTTTTTGTGCCCCCCCCCCGAGAGCCGGCCAGCCCGCGGTGGGAGACACCCCGGCCTGCGGGCGCCGGCTCCCCAAAACCTCCACCTTCCCAAAGCGCCCAAGGACGCGCCGTGCCTGCCCAGCTCTGGGCCCTTCCGCAGGCGCCGTCCGTGCTGGGTGCGCCGTCTCCATCCCGAGCCGTGGGAGCCTGCGCCTCTCCGAGGGGGCAGCCCACGCCACGGCTCCCCTCATTATCAGCTTTGGGGAGGTGGGCGATGGCACGGGCGGCGCGATGCCACCCCGTCCCCTGGGCACCCTGCCCGGGAACGCCGGGGCGCCCGGGAGGTTGCGGGTGGCAGGGGACAGAAGGCGTGAGCTGCTGGGCAGAGGCGGCGCAGGACGGAGCTCGGGCGGGATGCTCGGGGTTGCCGCGGGCACCCCAAGGGACAGCCGAGCAGGGTGGCAAACCCCGCGGGCCCCTCCTAGCCCGGCCTTCGCCCCGTCCCGCGTTTGCTGGCCGAGCAGCGCGCCGGCAGGCGAATTCGTGCTGCGTGACTCAGCCTCGCCTCGCGCCCTCCCGCCGCCGCCGCCTTATCCCAGGGACTTTCCCGTATCGGGCTGAGAGCAACGCCGTCCCCCCCTGGAAAGATCCTGCTTAAAAATGAGTCATGTGTAGGTGTCAGCCGCCCGCCGGAGGGCTCTGGGGGGGGGCTGCCGGCGGCTCGGGCTTGGGCCAGTTCCCCCAGATTTCATCGAAAAGTTAAAAACCTGCACGGGGGCAAGGTGCTGGACCATGGCCCAGGCAGGGGGGAGGCGGACACCACGGCCGGCAGGGACAGCGTGGGGGCGGGCGGCAGCGACGGACGGGACGGTCCCGGCACGGCTCGTGCCATCCCCGTAAGCCGGCGCTGGGAGAGGGGGCCCGGGGGTCGTGGTGCCCCGGACACCCCACCCCCGCCAGCCCAGGGTGGGGTTTGGGCTCCTCCAGGTTCTCCTGCGCGGCTGTTGCCGGTGCCATCGTCCCCGCCGGGACGCACAGGAAAACCAGGACGCTTCGCCTCCCAAGACTGCGCCGGCTGGGCGCTGACCGCCTGTGCCGGGGGGTGGGCTGGCCTCGATTGAACCCCCAAAAAGTCCAAATCCTCTTGCTGAAACCGCCGTGGGGGTGAGGACCCTCGCGGCGCCCTCTGGGTGCCAACGGCCCTCCCAAAGCGCTCGTCCCCTCCGCCCGCGCTGCGCAGAGCCGTAGAGGACCGAGGGGCAAGCGGGCCTGGGGACACGAGATGGGGGGGGGGGGGCGGGGCGGGGGTCACCCCCGGCACTCAGCGCCGGGATTGCACCGGGGTTCAAGCGGTGAGGGACGAGTGCCCAGCGTCGGCCGCTCCATCTTGTGGAGTGGGAGCACGGAAGGCAAAGCCGGGGAGGGGGCACCGCGACCACCTGGGAGCTGCAAGGTGTCGCAAGAGCGACCAGGGCTGAGCCCCCCCCCAGCCCCGTTCCAGGCTGCGCGGCGGGAGCGAAGGCTGCCCGCGCCCCCCTCGCCGGAGGGGTGACCCATCCTGTCACCCGTGGGGTGGGACCGATGCCAAGGGGTGCCCCGTCCCTGCCCAAGCCCCAGCCGGCGGAGCGGAGCGGTCTGCCCGCTGCCGTGGCCCCCGCTGGCACACACCGCAGCGGGGGCGCGGGGAGAAGCTGGCGGGACACGGGACACAGCTCACGGCTCCATCCCAGCTCCTCTGGGAGCCTGGACCCCCCCAGACCGCACAACCCCGGGGGGCTGGCTCGCCCCATGGGGGGGGGCAGCTCCTGCCAGCCCGGGCTGCAGCCCCTTGCTGGGCGCCCGCTCCCCCCAGCCCTTGGGAGGCAGCCAGGACCCCCGCAGAGGGCAGGCTGGGGTCACGGCACAGCCACGGCGTTAATCCCCCGGCACCGCCAGCCGGGCGAGCCTGGGGCACGGCGAGGGTGTGAAAGGACCCCTGAGCCCCCCTACCCACCCCCCGCCGAGGGGGAGCAGGGGGGGGGGCTCTCAGCGGAGGCAAATGCAGCGGGGCACGGGGCTGGAGCAGAGCCACGGGACAACCGGGGGGTCTCCCGTGTGGCCAGGACAGGACCCTCGGGAGGGGGAGAGGCGGCCAGGCAGGAGGGTGGGGGTCAGGGTGGGGGTTAGCCTGACCCCTGTGGGGTTTGGGAAAAGGGTGTCACCGCGCCGAGCAGGGGGGGACGAAGGCGGGCAGCGGCCGAGTTGCGGGAAGGCAGCACTGGATGTGGCGGAGCCGCTGCCGTAGGCACGGGAGAGCCCAGCGGCACCAGCGGGCGAGGGGGGCACCCGGTCCCGGGGCTTTCGTACGGTGGTGGGCACCCGGCTCAGACTGCCGTGTGGCTCCGAGCGTGCGTCACCGCCGGCCATCGATTCTGTCCCTCAGGGGGGAAGGTGCCGGCAGAAGTTTTTGAGGGGCAGCCTCGACTGAGCGGGTTTGGGATTCAGCACCGAGGAACTCGCAGCCTCGCTAAGAGTGGCTGGGAGGAAGAAGAGGAGGAGTGGGATGATGGGTTTGGGCAGAACCGGCTGATCCCGTCACCCCTGGGTTTTGGCAGCCGCGCCGCCGCGGCGCCGAGTGCCACGCTGGACGCAGCCGGGGGCAAGCGCAGGAAGGGCTGAGCTGGGGAAAGCCGCCCTCGCTCCGCCGTGCCCTGCCGTGACGGGAGCTGCCGGGCACCCGGGGCCATCCCGCGCCGGGAGCACCCGCCCTGGGCTCCAGCACCGGGGCTCAGCTCCCCGGCCCCCCAGCCGAGCCCCCCGGCCCGAGCCCCAGGCACAGCAAGGAGCTCAGCGTCCTCATCGCCGCGTCCCTCGCCGCCAGCGCTCTCCAGGTCCCTCCTGCCGCCACCCGGAGCGGGGTCACCCTGCCACCAGGCCCACGCGACAGCCGGGGCTCGGCGCCAGCCAGCAGGGACTGGGGTCCGGACCTGCCTGAAGGATTTTGGGGAGCAGACCCGCAATTCGGGCGTGGGGTGGCACGGCAGCGGGGAGCCGACGTCCCTGGGCTGCAGGGACACCGAGGGTGCTGGGGAGCGGAGGGCTCCGTGCCACCCCAAAAGCCTCCTGCCCTCTGCTCCCCGGACCCCCGGGCAGAGCCCAGGAGCTCAGCACCGCGCCCCAGCGCCATCCCCCCGCTCCCCCCACAGTATCTACAAGATGGGACGGCTCCGCAGCCCTGTAATTTACTGTTCCTGCTGCACTTAATGGCAGCGGAAAGGCAAGGTGATAGGGGAAAAAATATGAGGCGGGATTTTCCGAATCCCCATTTCCTCTCCAGACAGCACAAGAACTCCTGGGGCCTGAACATCTGGGAAATTTAATTTTACCATTTCTGAGCTGAACTCCCCTTCCCCTCCCCTCCCCACCCCCGGTAACAAAGGAAGAGTCAGAGCCGGGGCCGCACGTGCAGCCGTGGGGGAGGCTGCGCCGCAGCGAGCCCTGCGCACCAGCCCGGGGATGCGGCCTCGGCCGGGCCGCGCTGGCGAGCCACGGGCCAGCACCGGCGAGGTGGAAACGTCACCCAACACCCGGTCCCTGGGCGGAAAGACCCGCACCCAACCCGGCCAAGCCCCAGACGGCCACAAATCCCACCAAACTGGAAATGAGAAGCACCAGCTCTGCCTGCGCACGCCTGGCCGGGGTGGTGGTGCTGCTGGTGGTACTGGTGGTGCTGCTGGGGGTGGTACTGGTGGTGGTGGTGCTGGTGGTGGTGGGAGTGATGGTG
>JADKXX010028968.1:0-12117 GCA_017310255.1 Butorides virescens
CTCCCCAGCGCGGAGGAAGGAGAAAAAGGAGCAAATTCCTCCCAGAGGGAGCTTCTTAACGGTGCCGGAGCAGCCCGGTAGCGACAACGCCGCTGTCCCTGCCCTCCGCTCGCCTCCCTCCCACCCCCGCGGGCAGCGCGGCGCGGCGGCCTCCCGTGTCGTTAACACATCGCCTCCGGCGAGCCGCGTCCTCCCCGCGCGCGCGGGGGAGTCTGGAGCCCCGCCGCGAGGGACTGCCGTCACTCAGCCTCACGTCTGGAAGTTGTTCTTGGATGGGCCCTGGGCATTCCTAGACGCACATTCCTGGCAGCTGGAGAGCCTCGTAGGAAAGATTCTTCTCTTGAAAATATCCGGTCCACGTGGAGGAGAAAGGGGACGGGGCAAGCTCAGCCCTCCCACCCCCCCCCGCACACCCCGGAGACCACGCGGCGTGGCCGGGTGCTGGCGGGGAGCCGGGGGTCCCAGGAGCACGGCGGGGGGGCGCCTCATCTGCCCCCCGGGGCGACCGCAGTCCCGACTCCAGCAGCGCCGGAGGGGACTCGGCACCCCCAGCACCCCCAGCGGCGCTTTTCCGTAGGGTCCCCCGGGGGTCCGGCACGAGGTCAAGGTGCCTGCGGGAAAGCCACCCCACGCTCCGCAGGGCTGTTGGGGGGGGAGGACCGGTCCCAAAGATGGGGAGGGGCAGGTTTCCCACCAAAGCCCAGCTGCACTGCGGCCCGGGGAGCAGGGCAGGGCAGGCGGCCGCCGCAGGCAGCATCTCCTCCGCGGCGGTGCGGTGGCGGCGCGGCGGGCAGCCAGGCCGAGCCTCCAGGTGATGAAGCCGTGGCAGGGGAGGGATGGCAGCGGGGAATTTCGGACGCCTCGGCCATGGCTCTGCAGCCGCGGCCTCCCCGGGAGCAGGCGCCTACACCAGGCTCTGCCGACCTGCCAGGGCTGGGAGGACGATGCCCAAATCGGGACATCAGGGAAGCTCTCTGGGAAGCCCGGGAGAGCCAGGGGTCGGGATGCTGCCCGTCTCCGGCGCCAAATGCCTTTGCTTATTTAGAGACCGGGGCTTTCCGAGCCCGCGCCAGGTCTGGTGCTGTGGCCCGAGCGTCACCTGCACGCAGCACCGCTCTCCATCCCGGCCCGGAGCCGGAGGAGCTGGGCGGCAGGGAGACAGACGTGCGTCTCAGCAGGACGGACAGCGCAGGGAAGGAGCCCGGGGGATTGCACTTGGATAGAAGGTGCTAGAGAAAAAGCACGCTCATTAGCAGAGCTAAACGAAAGCAGATGCCTACGGGAGCCGGGCTTTCCAAAGCACACACGGTGAGCGCCCAGCGCTGGGGAAGGAGATGACAGCGGCTCCGAGTTCAGAAGCCGCCGGGACTGCTGCTCAGCTGCGGTGGCACGCCGCAACGGTGGAAAACGCTGGCTCAGAGCACCAACGCCGGGTGTGGAGCGCCTGCTCGGAGGGGGGGGAAACCCGAAATTTCACGGCAAGCGGCAAATCCCACTCCTGGACGAGTTAGAACGCTGCTTATCGACGCTGCACACAAAGCGCGCGCCGCGGCTGCGCCGGCGGGGTCTCACCCGGCTGCCCCCGGGGCTGCCGCTGCTGGGGAGCGCTGGTGTCCCCCTCGCCCCAAAAGCAGCCGGCGTCCCTCCCACCGGCAAGGGGAGAGCGCTCCGAGGGGGGCCCAGCCTGGCCCACCCTGCTGCAGCCCCCCCATTGCCCTGTGAGGGGGGGGGGGGACTGCCCCCCGGGGCCCCCCCCAAGCAGGGCTGAGCTGTGCCGGGCTGGGAGATGGGCCGGGCTGGGGGGCAGAGAAGTTTTCTCCGGGCAGCGATGCTCAGCTTGTACGAAGGCTGGAGGAGCCACGCTCCCACCGGGGCCACGCTCCCACCGGGGCCACGCTCCCACCGGGGCCACGCTCCCACTGGGGCCACGCTCCCCCTGGGGCCATGCTCCCACCGAAGCCACGCTCCCCCCGGGGCCACGCTCCCCCCGGGGCCACACTCCCATGGAGGCCATGCTCCCACCGGGGCCACGCTCCCCCCGGGGCCACGCTCCCACCGGCACGGCTCGCATTTTGCAAGGTTACGGGGCTGGGACGAGGCAGCCGGGAGCTGAGGCAGCTCCCTGCCAGCTCGGGCACAGCCAGCTCCGGCGCTCCGAGGTCCCCAGGTCCCAGCCCCGCACTGTAGGGACAGCTCGGTGGCCTGGGATGCTGCGGGGATTCCCAGGTGCCCGGAGGAGGAGGAGGAGGCTGATGGCCTTCACCAGGGCTGGACCAGGGCAAAGCCGGGGCTGCTGCCCGCTCTGAGCTCAGCTGCAGGGCACAGAAAGGCCTTGGTTTCCTTGGTCCCGGCTCTGCCCCGCTCAAGCGGCAGCCACTGGGGGCCCATGGGGACCCCTGTGTGCCCCCCCCCAAGCCCTCTGTCCCCCGAGGACTCCGCTCGAGCTGCCTGCGTGGGCACGACGAGCCGGCGCGGGAAGGGGAGCAGGGGGCAGTTTGGCAAAGCCAAGCCCACCGGTAGGTGCTGGTTCTGCGGGCTCCGCAGAGCCGGCGTGGGTACGGGCACCGGTTATGGGGACAGGTTATGGGCACCAGTTACGGGCACTGGTTACAGGGACAGGTTATGGGCACCAGTTATGGGCACTGGTTATGGGCACCAGTTACGGGCACTGGTTACAGGCACCGGTTATGGGCACCGGTTACGGGGACAGGTTATGGGCACCAGTTATGGGCACCGGTTACAGGGACAGGTTACGGGTACCGGTTACAGGCACCGGTTATGGGGACAGGTTATGGGCACTGGTTACGGGGAAAGGTTACGGGTACCGGTTACAGGCACCAGTTACGGGTACCGGTTATGGGCACCGGTTACAGGCACAGGTTACAGGGACAGGTTACGGGCACAGGTTATGGGCACCGGTTATGGGCACTGGTTACAGGCACCGGTTACGGGGACAGGTTATGGGGACAGGTTATGGGCACCGGTTATGGGCACTGGTTATGGGCACCAGTTACGGGGACAGGTTATGGGCACCAGTTACAGGCACTGGTTATGGGGACAGATTACGGGGACAGGTTATGGGCACCGGTTATGGGCACTGGTTATGGGGACAGGTTATGGGCACCAGTTACAGGCACTGGTTATGGGCACCAGTTATGGGCACTGGTTATGGGCACCAGTTACGGGCACCGGTTACGGGGACAGATTACGGGGACAGGTTATGGGGACAGGTTATGGCGACAGGTTACGGGCACTGGTTACGGGGCACAAACGCCCGTCTTGATACGTGGGGAGGAAATTAAAGCGAATGGGAGCCGCGGGCGTGCCCCAGGCCCGCGTGCCGGCGGAGGTGTGCCGGCGGGCAGCTCCGCAAGGGTTAATCCCTCCCTCTCTGCCCCATTAGCAGCAGCAGCCCCAGCAGCAGCGGGATGGATCTGGTCCTGCCGGGGAAGGGGCGGGAGCGCTCTCGGGGAGGGGGGGGGGGTGTTCTCTTTGCAGGGACTAATCCTGAGCGGGAGCTGATCCCCCCAGCCCCAGCCTGGGGTGACGCAGCCGTGTCCCCAGCCCTGTCCCCAGCCGCAAGCTGCCCGTGAACCCCGCAGGCACGGGGATGGGGGGGGTCCCTCCCGCCCCAGCCGTGTAGGGTCCTCCGGGGACCTCGGACCCCGCTGCCGGTGCCCACCTCCCCGGCGGCGCCGTGCCCCCCCCAGGCGACGGGCGAGGCTGCTCCCCGCGTCCCCATGTGCCCGCCGTGTGCCGGGCGGGCGCGCGCGGCCGAGGCCCGCAGGTTGGGTGCAGCCAGCGCTCCCGTCCCGGCCATGCTGGCCGCAGCCCCCACCCTCCGCCACCCCAGCCGCAGGCAGGACCCCCCCCCCGCCTTGGCTGAGCCCTGCAAGGGTTAAGTCCCCTTCGGGGCTGGAGGGTGAGCTCAGGTAGGCGTGAGCCTTTGCGGCTCCCGCTTCCAGAGCCGGAGCAGGGCTGCCTGCCGGAGGAGGGGCCTGGCTGACCACTGCTGCTGCTATAAAACTCCCCGCTCCTGCCACGCTCGGCGGCTTAAGATGCACATGTGTGGGGAGAGGAAACAGGCAGCCCTGCCTGCGAGCAGCCCTTAACCCCTTCTGCGCGGAGAGCGAGCCGCCGGGGAGCTGGGGAAGGGGACCCCCCCCCCCGCCACCACCCATCCGCAGCCCGCCCGGGGAGGGCGACGCCAGCCGGGGCTCCCCGCACCCCAGCCGAGGCAGCAGCATGAGCGCCTGGAGCTGAGGCCGCCGGCGGCAGGAGGAGGTCGGCAGAGCGCGGCGCTCCCCAGGCGGTGTGTGTGTGTGTCCCCCCCCCATCCCCACTTCGGCGCCCAACATGTCCTTTGCCATGCTGCGCTCGGCCCCCAGCCGGTACCTGTACCCCGAGATCAGCATGCTGTCCGAGGACGAGGAGAACGGCAGCGAGAGCTCCGGCTCGGACGAGAAGCCCTACCACCTGGACGCCGACGGCTACGGCATCAAGGCCGGCAAGCGCAGGAGCGGCAAGAAACCCAACCGGCTCAACAGGGAGCCCCGGCAGCGTCACACGGCCAACGCGCGGGAGCGTGACCGCACCAACAGCGTCAACACCGCCTTCACCGCCCTCCGCACGCTCATCCCCACCGAGCCGGCCGACAGAAAGCTCTCCAAGATCGAGACCTTGAGACTGGCCTCCAGCTACATCTCCCACCTGGGGAACGTGCTGCTGGTGGGGGAGGCGTGCGGGGACGGGCAGCCCTGCCACACCACCCCCGCCTTCTACCACCACGGCGGCAGCAGCCCCCCGGCGCGCGACGCCGAGAACTCCCAGCCCAAACAGATCTGCACTTTCTGCCTCAGCAACCAGAGGAAGCTGGTGAGTGCCCGCTCGCGCCGTCCCCGCGGGGCTTTCGGCTGTGGCGGGGGACCCTGCGGGCGAGCGGGGGCGAGGGAGCGCCGGGGCGCCGGCTACGGTGCCGCTGCCGGCGGGGCCGGTGCGAGGCGAGGGGGAGATGGGGGCGGCGGGGGGAGACGCCGTCGCTCCGGCGGGAGCTGCGTCGACAGGAGCCGGGGAGCGCGCCGGACCCGCCGGTGAGGCTGAACCTCGGGCGCGGAAAACACGGCGCCTCCCTCGAGCGGGGGCCGGATTTGCTGCCCAAAGCCCCCGGCAGCCGCGTCCCAATCTCGCAGGCGTTCGCCGCGAGGCACAGGAGAAGGGGAAAGGCTCCGAGGGCGAGAAACGCATTTTTAGGAGCTGGAAATTAAGAGGCGCGGGGGAAAAGTAAGAGTCTGGAAAGAGCCTGCGCCTCCCCTGCGGCGGAGACCGGGCGGCAAACGGAGAGGCGAGAGCGACTCGGGCGCAGGGCTGGCCGCAGCGGGGGCTCCCAGCCCCCCCCGATGCCAGCGGCCGCTCCGTCCGCCCGGGCGAGGGCGGTGCTGGCTCCACGCACCCCGGCCGGGGCCGGGGCCCCCCGGGGGGGGGAGGGGGGGGGGGGAAGCCGAGGGCTGTGGCACGTAGGTGCCCCCCAAGCACCCCGGAGGGCTGCGGGGAGCAGCGGCGCTGCCCCACGAGCGCTCGGGAAGCGGCACGGCCGTCCCAGCGTGCCCGAGGCACCGGCGCGTCTCTACCGCCGAGCGGGAGCCGTAATGTCCCGGCGGCCCCGTTCACCCCGTGTCCCCCACTCCTGGCTCCCCACCCCGTGTCCCCCACTCCTGGCTCCCCACCCCATGCCTTTAGGGGAGCGCCCTCCTCCTGGCATCCCAGCACCACCCCGTGCCAGGGCCAGCCTTCGCCGAGGCTGTCCCCATGCCCGCCTGGCACCGGCACCGGCCAACGCCTGCCACGCCAGCCCACGGCTCCGGTGGGGTGGGCGCGATTCCGACAAGCCAGACTCTACGAAAATCCAGGTTTGGCAGCAGCTCTGCCCGGGCTCTGGTGGGGGGGGGGCCCTGCCTGTCCCTGCAGACCTTCTGCGGTGGCGTGGGGAAGGCAACCCCCCCACCCCGGGGGTGCCACGCAGGGGGGTGCCGGCGCGGTGCGGGGGCCGCAGCCGTTGGCGGGGCGCTCCTGGCCGCCGGGGCAGCTCTCGCCCCGCACACGCCGCCACGGGCAGGAGGCGGCCGTCAGGAGCCTCAAGCCCCGCTCAGGAAGGCCGGGTTTATGAAAACCTGCACGGTGCAGGAGGTCTGGGGCAGGGGAGAGGGCGCAGGAGCGGAGGCAGCGGCGTCGGGACGGCAGCCGGAGCCATGCGCGCGCGCTCCGCCGTTTGAACCCGGTTAACCCCGAGGAGAAGCCTTTGTTAAGGATTCAAGGCTCATTAAGCGTGCCGCAGCGGGGTAACGGCAGCGGCCAGCAAACTCTGACAGCTGGAGTATTCCAGAGCGGGAAAACCCCAAATCCCATTAATCCCCCTCGCGCGCCCTTCCCAGTCCATGAGCGGAGCGTTGGGAGCGAGGCGGGGGGGGACACACACACACGCACACCAGCGGGGGTCTTTGCTGCTGCCCGGCTTCACGCTGCGAAGTCTCGAGGTCATCGAAGGCGAGCGCGCGCGGCTCCTTCCGCCCTGCCCGCCCCCGTCACGGGCACCCGAGTGTCCCCCGTGGGTGGGTGGGGGGGGCAGGCCCCCGGCTGCAAAGTGCTGGAGCCGGTGCTATCCCGGGTGGAAAACAGAAGCTCCTGCAGGGCTGAACTGGAAAACTCCCCTGCCTCCCAGTTAACCCGCTGCGACGGCTTCGACGGTCGGGTTCTGTCTCTTTTGCTGGTACGGCTGCCTCGGCGTCGATTCCGATAAATTCCCAGTGCCGATATTGCACTGATTCCAATAAATTCCCCATGCCAATACTGCAGCGATTCCGATAAACTCCCATTGCTGATATTGCATCGATTCTGACAAATTCCCAGTGCCAATATTGCAGCGATTCCCATAAATTCCCAGTGCCACTTTTGCAGCGATTCCGATAAATTCCCATTGCCACTTTCACAGCGATTCTGATAAATTCCCAGTGCCAATATTGCAGCGATTCCCATAAATTCCCAGTCCCGCTATTGCATCAATTCCGATAAATTCCCAGTGCCAATACTGCAGTGATTCTGATAAACTCCCAGTGCCACTTTTGCAGCGATTCCGATAAATTCCCATTGCCACTTTCACAGCGATTCTGATAAATTCCCACTACCACTATTGCAACGATTCCAATAAATTCCCAGTCCCACTATTGCATCAATTCCGACAAATTCCCGCTGCCCCTTTTGCATCAGTTCCCGGCACGGGCTCCTGCGCGGGGGCAACCCCGGGGCTGTGCCAAGGCCAAGGCTGAGCCGCGCAGGATTCCGGGGCCGCCTCCTTTCCTGCAGCTCTTTGGGACAGAGCTCCCCAAGATGAGCCCTTGGGGGGCGTCAGCGGGGAGGCTGAGCTGAGCTGAGCTGAGCTGAGCTGAGCTGAGCCAAGCTGAACCAAGCTGAGCTGAGCTGAGCTGAGCTGAACCAAGCTGAGCTGAGCCGAGACAAGCTGAGCTGAGCCGAGACAAGCTGAGCTGAGCTGAGCTGAGCCGAGACAAGCTGAGCTGAGCCGAGACAAGCTGAGCTGAGCTGAGCTGAGCAGAGCTGAGCTGAGCCGAGACAAGCTGAGCTGAGCTGAGCCGAGCCAAGCTGACCTGAGCCGAGACAAGCTGAGCTGAGCTGAGCTGAGCTGAGCCGAGCTGAGCTGAGGCAAAACAAGCTGAGCTGAGCTGAGCTAAGCTGAGCCGAGCTGAGCTGAGCTGAGACAAGCTGAGCCAAGCTGAGCTGAGCCGAGCTGAGCTGAGCTGAGCCCAGCCAAGCTGACCTGAGCTGAGCCAAGCCGAGCCGAGCTGAGCTGAGTTGAGCTGAGCCAGGCCTGGCTCGGCCGTGCCTAAGCAGCGCGCATGGGCTGCGCTTCAGCTTTTAGGGCCAGGTAACGGCTCGATTGGTTTTATCGTGTGCTGAAGGAAAGACAGCGCCTTCCGCCAGGAGGACGTTTAGGCAATCGCCCCCGGAGCCGCAAACGCCGGGATCGCACAGCCCGCTCGGCGCCGGGTGCAAGGGCCCCTGCCTTGGCTCCGGGGAGCCACGATGGCCACCGTCCTCTTCAGGAGAAGCCACCTCCGTGCGAGCCCGGTGGCCTCGCCGAGCGCCCAAAGCCGACCCGGTGCCAGCGCCAGCCCCTCGGGTCCCAGCAGCCCGTCCAGCCCCGTCTGCGTTTCCGCCACGACTTCTCGCTCGCCTGTAACGACGTCGTTTCAACCAACGCGTGCTCCGTGATCCCGTCCGTCTCCGGCCCCGCCAGAGAAGGGGCAACCTCGTGAGGGGCGTCCTCACGCGCCAGCACCCTCTGCCACTGTCACCAGCCCTGCCTGCCCTTTTTGTGCCCCCCCAAGAGCCGGCCAGCCCGCGGTGGGAGACACCCCGGCCTGCGGGCGCCGGCTCCCCAAAACCTCCACCTTCCCAAAGCGCCCAAGGACGCGCCGTGCCTGCCCAGCTCCGGGCCCTCCCGCAGGCGCCGTCCGTGCTGGGTGCGCCGTCTCCATCCCGAGCCGTGGGAGCCTGCGCCTCTCCGAGGGGGCAGCCCACGCCACGGCTCCCCTCATTATCAGCTTTGGGGAGGTGGGCGATGGCACGGGCGGCGCGATGCCACCCCGTCCCCTGGGCACCCTGCCCGGGAACGCCGGCGCGCCCGGGAGGTTGCGGGTGGCAGGGGACGGAAGGCGTGAGCTGCTGGGCAGAGGCAGCGCAGGACGGAGCTCGGGCGGGATGCTCGGGGTTGCCGCGGGCACCCCAAGGGACAGCCGAGCAGGGTGGCAAACCCCGCGGGCCCCTCCTAGCCCGGCCTTCGCCCCGTCCCGCGTTTGCTGGCTGAGCAGCGCGCCGGCAGGCGAATTTGTGCTGCGTGACTCAGCCTCGCCTCGCGCCCTCCCGCCGCCGCCGCCTTATCCCAGGGACTTTCCCGTATCGGGCTGAGAGCAACGCCGTCCCCCCTGGAAAGATCCTGCTTCAAAATGAGTCATGTGTAGGTGTCAGCCGCCCGCCGGAGGGCTCTGGGGGGGGGGCTGCCGGCGGCTCGGGCTCGGGCCAGTTCCCCCAGATTTCATCGAAAAGTTAAAAACCTGCACGGGGGCAAGGCGCTGGACCGTGGCCCAGGCAGGGGGGAGGCGGACACCACGGCCGGCAGGGACAGCGTGAGGGCGGGCGGCAGCGACAGACGGGACGGTCCCGGCACGGCTCGTGCCATCCCCGTAAGTGGGCGCTGGGAGAGGGGGCCCGGGGGTCGTGGTGCCCCGGACACCCCACCCCCGCCAGCCCAGGGTGGGGTTTGGGCTCCTCCAGGTTCTCCTGCGCGGCTGTTGCCGGTGCCATCGTCCCCGCCGGGACGCACAGGAAAACCAGGACGCTTCGCCTCCCGTGACCGCGCCGGCTGGGCGCTGACCGCCTGTGCCGGGGGGTGGGCTGGCCTCGATTGAACCCCCAAAAAGTCCAAATCCTCTTGCTGAAACCGCCGTGGGGGTGAGGACCCTCGCGGCGCCCTCTGGGCGCCAACGGCCCTCCCAAAGCGCTCGTCCCCTCCACCCGCGCTGCGCAGAGCCGTAGAGGACCGAGGGGCCAGCGGGCCTGGGGACACAAGACGGGGGGGGGGGGCGGGGGGGGGGGCCACCCCCGGCACTCAGCGCCGGGATTGCACCGGGGTTCAAGCGGTGAGGGACGAGTGCCCAGCGTCGGCCGCTCCATCTTGTGGAGTGGGAGCACGGAAGGCAAAGCCGGGGAGGGGGCACCGCGACCACCTGGGAGCTGCAAGGTGTCGCAAGAGCGACCAGGGCTGAGCCCCCCCCCAGCCCCGTTCCAGGCTGCGCGGCGGGAGCGAAGGCTGCCCGCGCCCCCCTCGCCGGAGGGGTGACCCGTCCCGTCACCCGTGGGGTGGGACTGGTGCCAAGGGGTGCCCCGTCCCTGCCCAAGCCCCAGCCGGCGGAGCGGAGCGGTCTGCCCGCTGCTGTGGCCCCCGCTGGCACGCACCGCAGCGGGGGCGCGAGGAGAAGCTGGCGGGACACGGGACACAGCTCACGGCTCCATCCCAGCTCCTCTGGGAGCCTGGACCCCCCCAGACCGCACAACCCCGGGGGGCTGGCTCACCCCATGGGGGGGGCAGCTCCCACCAGCCCGGGCTGCAGCCCCTTGCTGGGCGCCCGCTCCCCCCAGCCCTTGGGAGGCAGCCGGGACCCCCGCAGAGGGCAGGCCGGGGTCACGGCACAGCCGCGGCGTTAATCCCCCGGCACCGCCAGCCGGGCGAGCCTGGGGCACGGCGAGGGTGTGAAAGGACCCCTGAGCCCCCCTACCCACCCCCCGCCGAGGGGGAGCAGGGGGGGGGGCTCTCAGCGGAGGCAAATGCAGCGGGGCACGGGGCTGGAGCAGAGCCACGGGACGACCGGGGGGTCTCCCATGCGGCCAGAACAGGACCTTCGGGAGGGGGAGAGGCGGCCAGGCAGGAGGGTGGGGGTCAGGGTGGGGGTTAGCCTGGCCCCTGTGGGGTTTGGGAAAAGGGTGTCACCGCGCCGAGCAGGGGGGGACGAAGGCGGGCAGCGGCCGAGTTGCGGGAAGGCAGCACTGGATGTGGCGGAGCCGCTGCCGTAGGCACGGGAGAGCCCAGCGGCACCAGCGGGCGAGGGGGGCACCCGGTCCCGGGGCTTTCGTACGGCGGTGGGCACCCGGCTCAGACTGCCGTGTGGCTCCGAGCGTGCGTCACCGCCGGCCATCGATTCTGTCCCTCGGGGGGGAAGGTGCCGGCAGAGGGTTTTGAGGGGCAGCCTCGACTGAGCGGGTTTGGGATTCAGCGCCGAGGAACTCGCAGCCTCGCTAAGAGCGGCTGGGAGGAAGAAGAGGAGGAGTGGGATGATGGGTTTGGGCAGAACCGGCTGATCCCGTCACCCCTGGGTTTTGGCAGCCGCGCCGCCGCGGCGCCGAGTGCCACGCTGGACGCAGCCGGGGGCAAGCGCAGGAAGGGCTGAGCTGGGGAAAGCCGCCCTCGCTCCGCCGTGCCCTGCCCTGACGGGAGCTGCCGGGCACCCGGGGCCGTCCCGTGCCGGGATCACCCGCCCTGGGCTCCAGCACCGGGGCTCAGCTCCCCGGCCCCCCAGCCGAGCCCCCCGGCCCTCGCCCCAGGCACAGCAAGGAGCTCAGCGTCCTCATCGCCGCGTCCCTCGCCGCCAGCGCTCTCCAGGTCCCTCCTGCCGCCACCCGGAGCGGGGTCACCCTGCCACCAGGCCCACGCGACAGCCGGGGCTCGGTGCCAGCCAGCACGGACTGGGGTCCGGACCTGCCTGAAGGATTTTGGGGAGCAGACCCGCAATTCGGGCGTGGGGTGGCACGGCAGCGGGGAGCCGACGTCCCTGGGCTGCAGGGACACCGAGGGTGCTGGGGAGCGGAGGGCTCCGTGCCACCCCAAAAGCCTCCTGCCCTCTGCTCCCCGGACCCCCGGGCAGAGCCCAGGAGCTCAGCACCGCGCCCCAGCGCCATCCCCCCGCTCCCCCCACAGTATCTACAAGATGGGACGGCTCCGCAGCCCTGTAATTTACTGTTCCTGCTGCACTTAATGGCAGCGGAAAGGCAAGGTGATAGGGGAAAAAATATGAGGCGGGATTTTCCGAATCCCCATTTCCTCTCCAGACAGCACAAGAACTCCTGGGGCCTGAACATCTGGGAAATTTAATTTTACCATTTCTGAGCTGAACTCCCCTTCCCCTCCCCTCCCCACCCCCGGTAACAAAGGAAGAGTCAGAGCCGGGGCCGCACGTGCAGCCGTGGGGGAGGCTGCGCCGCAGCGAGCCCTGCGCACCAGCCCGGGGACGCGGCCTCGGCCGGGCCGCGCTGGCGAGCCACGGGCCAGCACCGGCGAGGTGGAAACGTCACCCAACACCCGGTCCCTGGGCGGAAAGACCCGCACCCAACCCGGCCAAGCCCCAGACGGCCACAAATCCCACCAAACTGGAAATGAGAAGCACCAGCTCTGCCTGCGCACGCCTGGCCGGGGTGGTGGTGCTGCTGGTGGTACTGGTGGTGCTGCTGGGGGTGGTACTGGTGGTGGTGGTGCTGGTGGTGGTGGGAGTGATGGTG
>JADKXX010028979.1:0-14869 GCA_017310255.1 Butorides virescens
CCCGCACCCCCAGCCCCATACCAGACCCCATATCCCCAGCCCCATACTGACCCCGCACCCCCAGCCCCATGCCAGACCCCGCACCCCCAGCCCCATACTGACCCCGCACCCCAAGCTCCGTGCCAGCCCCCGTGCCCCCAGCCCGGTGCCGGCCTTGCCTTTGAAGCCCACTGGCTGGCGGGGGTCGGGGTCCTGTGCCTGGTACTTGGTGGCCTTGGAGCTCTTGGGACGGGACAGCTTCTTCTGGATGCGGCCGCCGGGGTTGGGGTCTTTCCGGCGGAAGGGGCTGATGCCGGCGGGCAGCCCTTTGCTCTTCACCTTCTGCTTCAGCTGCGACACCTTGTGAGCCACCTTGCAGGCCAGCTTGCCCTGCGAGCCGCTCTTCTTGCACCGCACCTTCTCCTGGGGGGCACAGGGAGGCTCGGGAGGGGGCCGGCACCCCCCCCGCCCCCGGGGGGTGGCATTTGCCGGGGGTGGGTCCAGACTCACCGGGGAGCCCTTGAGGCTGCCGAACGCCGCCTCGGCCAGCTTGCTCCTCTTCTTCTTGGGCTCGGGGTCCCCCCGCAGCTCGGCGCACAGCAGGGACAGGCTGGTCTTCACCGCCCTGGCGGGGACCACGGCATGGGCACGGCACCCGCCGGACCCCCCAGATGGATCCTGCACCCCCCAGATAGATCCTGCACCCTTGTTGGGATCCTGCACCCCCCCTGGATGGATCCTGCACCCCTGTTGGGATCCTGCACCCCCTGAATGGATCCTGCACCCCTGTCGGGACCCTGATTCCCCCTGGATGGATCCTATACCCCCCAGGTGGATCCTGCACCCCCCGGATGGATCCTGCACCCCTGTTGGGATCCTGCACCCCCCAGATGGATCCTGCACCCTTGTTGGGATCCTGCACCCCTGTTGGGATCCTGATTCCCCCTGGATGGATCCTGCAGCCCCCAGATGGATCCTGCAACCCTGTTGGGATCCTGCACCCCTGTTGGGACCCTGATCCCCCCTGGATAGATGCTGCACCCCCCGGTTAGATCCTGCACCCCTGTTGGGATCCTGCACCCCCTGGATCTTGCACCCCCTCTGGATGGATCCTGCCCCCTCCCCAACCGCTGCCAGCCGCTGGCCCCCCTCCTCCTCCCCCCCCCCATAACCTTCACTCGCTCGCTAATTTTTTGTGACATAAAACCTAGAGATTAATTTTTTTTTTCCCCCTTCCCCTCCGTCTTAATTGAAGGACCCATTTAGCGCAGATTTAACTGTTATTACTGAGCGGGGGGGGCCGGGGGCCGCGCGCGCACACGCGCTCCAAGCGTGTTTGGACTCGCTCGGAGGATTTATGCAAATGGGCCTGTCGGGAGAGGCAATTTGTAGCGGAGAAGGACAATTATACAGGGCCCGGGAGTGGGGAAACGGCTGCGCCGGGCGGCTAATGGGTAATAATAAAGCGCCGGCAGCGATGAACGCCGCTGCAGCGTGACCAATGGCTTTATACGGCGCAGATAAAGAGGCTTTTATGCAATGCTGCTCCCGCCGCCGGCGGGGGGGGGACACGGGGGGACGCGGTGCTGCCGCCCGGCCGAGCCCCCCCGCCGCAAGCGGGTTGAGAGCGGGAGCGCGCCGGAGCCAGCGGCCGGACCCCCCCGAAACGCGGCTGCCACCGGCGGCGGGGGATGCGGCGGGGTGGCCCCTGAGCACCGCCACCCCCGCGGCGGGACGGCCAGGCCCCCCCCCCCCCCCCCCCCCCCCCCGCCGGCAGCAGGGCTGGTGGCCCGGCCCCGGGGACAAGGAGGGCACGCGGCGGCGGTCACTCACTTGACCTTGCGGCTCTCGGTCCTGCCCAGCGTGCTGGAGTGCTTGCGCTTCCTCGGCCGCCCCGGGCCGCGCCGCGCCGGGCTCCGGGAGCTCTCATCGCGCCTGCAGCCGCGGCAAGACCGGGGGCACCCTGAGCCGCGCGGCCACCGCAGGCGGTGCCCCTCCGCCGAGCCGGGCTGAGGACGGCCCCAAACTCATCGCACCGGTGACTGCCACTGCTGTCCCGCTCGGTGGAGGGCGCTCCCTCCCCGGCCTCCCCCCTCCCCGCGGGCTCCCTCCCCCCCTCCCCCCCCCCCGCACCCCGGGACCCGACGGGGACGTACTCGTGGTCGTGCCGCCTCTGCAGCTTCACCAGCTCCCGCTGCTTCTCCTTGTAGCGGCGCTGGAGCTCCGCCAGCCGCATCCGCACCTCCACCTCCTGCGTGTTGAGCTGCTCGATGGCCGCCTTCAGGGGGCAAACCTGGGGGCCGGGGGGGGGGGGGGGAAATGGAAAACGACAGCTCGCAGCGCCGGCAGCCTCGGCCCCGGGGGCTGAGACCGGGCACAACTCACTCCACCTCCCGCCCCGGCCGCCCGCGAGGAGACACTCACGGCCTTGGTTTTGGGCGTCCAGGTGTACTTGCGGCGGGGGACGCGGGCGCGGGGCGGCGGGGAGGTGGGCAGGGGGCTGAGCGCGGGGGGGCTGCCCTCCCGGCTGGCCGCCTCCACCAGCGACCAGGCGGCCGCCACCGTGGCCAGGTTCTGCAGGTTGAAGGCCAGCAGGTCCTCGTCCTCCCCTGCCGGGACGGGAGGTCAGCGGGGGCCAGCGGGGGACGCGTCCCGGCCCCCCCACGCCGCTCCCCGGTGCAACAACCCGGGCATCCGCACGCACCCCACGGCGGCACCGGGACCGCTACCGGGGCCGTGCGGGGCGGCCGTGGGGCAGGGGGTGCCGTGGGGCACAGGGCCATGCCGTGGGGTGCCATGTACGGGTGGGGTGCCCCGGGGCGGCCGTGGGGCCCCGCAGGGGGTGGCGGCGGCGGGCCGGCGCGCAGGGAGCTGCGTGCGCGGCACGGCCAGCGTCCCCGGGCGGCCGTGGGGCTGGGGGGGGCCGGGTGCGCCGCGGCGGCCAGCGATGAACTCATCGGCGCGCGGAGCCAAGGCCAGAGCTGGGAGGGACGCGGTGACGCGCCCCATCCGGCCGCCCCGTCTGCGGTGGGGAGTGGGGCCCCACGGCCACCCCCCACCCTGTCCCCCCCCGCGCGGTGTCACAGCCCCGCGCCGCGCACGGCCACGGGCAGCGCCGAGCACGCGGGGCCCCGCCGCCACGCGCCCGCCCTGCGCCACCCGCCCGCCGCGGCGCTGGGGACGCGCCAGGACGGCCTTCCCCGCCGGGGCCCCCGGGATTCCCTGGGGAAGCCGAGCCGGGAGGGAATCCCGGCGCCTGCCTGGAGCCAGCGCTGGAGCAGAGCCCCGGAGATGGCCCTGGGCTGCGAGCAGGGCCTGGGCACCGCGCCGCCCCGCGCCCCCCGCCCCGAAAACGCACCCGCGGCCCCCGCCTTCGCTCGTGCAAAGGCGACCCCGCTCTTGCACACACGCCGCACGGCTCCTGCGCTGCACGACCCCCTCTGCTGCACGCCCCGCGCAGAGGGGGGGTCACCAAGGCACATTTGGGGGGGTAGGGGGCACCAGGGGGGGCTGGGCGCTGTGGCGGGGGGGGCACCGGGGGCTGCTCACCTTCCAGGGCCAGGTCGCAGCGGCGCCGGCGTAGCTCCAGGTCGGCGAGCTCGCTGAGCAGGGCGATGCCGGGGATCCCTGAGGCGTGGGGGGCGGGTGGGGGGGGGGCCGGGGGGGGCTCCCCGGGCGAGCCCAGTGCCGGCAGCTCCCCCAGGTCGATGCCAGCGGCGATCAGCGCCTCCAGCCCGCCCAGGCAGCCCTGCCGCCCGCCGGGGCCGTCGCCATCCTCCTCGTCACAGCTGCCCTCCGGCTCCGAGCCATCGCTGTCACCCTCCTCCTCCTCCTCCTCCTCCTCCTCTTCCTCCTCCTCCATGGTGGGGGGCAGCGGGGAGGCCCCCACCCCGGGCACCGGGCGCTGCTGCTCCGGCGGGCTCTGCTCCGGCGCTCCCTGAGCCGCCTCCCGGCGCACCCCGAAGGGCACCGGCGCCCGCTCCTCGGCGGCCCCCACGGCCGGGGCCGGCCCCCGCTCCCCGCAGAGGGGTCCCGGGGCCAGGAGGAGGTGGTGACGGTGCAGCAGCGCCCCAGGACCCTCGGCCATCACCCCCCCGGCCGGCGGCTCCCGTGGGGGGCCTGGCTCCCGGAGCACCTCCCCGGCGGGGCTGAAGGTCCGGGACTGCTCGGGCTCGGCCGGCGGGGAGCCGGCGTGCATAGTGTCGGGGTCGGCCGGCTCGGCGGAGTGCGCCTCGGAGAAGCCCATGCCGGCGGCGGGGTAGCTGTAGCCGGGGGGCAGGTCTGCGGGGAAGGGGGCGATGCTCAGTGGGGAATCCCCCCCCCGCCGCCCTGGCACACCCGGTGCCATGGCCACCCTCCTCCTCCTCCTCGCCGCCCCGGTCCTACCTGGCTCCAGGGACTTGGGGTAGTCGCGGGGCGGCTGCCCCTCGCCGCGCTTGTCCTCGCCGTCGCTGCCCTTGCTCTGGACGGGCAGGGGGCTGTCAGCCGGGGAGCGGGGGGCCACGGCGGAGCTGGCGGCGGGGCAGACGGGTAAAGTGCAGGGGGCCGCAGGGAGGGCCACGGGGCACTTGGCCGGGTGCCGCAGGGCCGGAGAGTGGCAGCAAGGGGACAGCTTGGGGGGCCCGGGGGCCGCCGAGGACAGGCCCTTGGCCGGGGGGTTTAAGGCAACTGCTTTGTGGGAGGGTTTGAGGGGCTTCTCGGGACCCCCGTCCTCCAGCTCCAGGGGCTGCTCCTCCGGCTTCCGCTGCGGGGGACACCGAGGTCAGCCCCTGCCCCCCCCAGGTCACCCCCAGCCCTGCCCAGCGCCCTACAACCCTGCCCCACACCCCAGCCCTGCACCCCAGCCCTGCCCAGCACCCTACAACCCTGCCCCACACCCCAGCCCTGCACCCCCAGCCCTCCCCAGCGCCCTACAACCCTGCCCCACACCCCAGCCCTGCACCCCCAGCACCCTACAACCCTGCCCCACACCCCAGCCCCACGCCCCCAGCCCTCCCCAGCACCACACAGCCCAGCCCCATGGCCCAGCCCCTGCCCCACTGCCTGTCCCCAGCCCCCCCAGCCCTGCCCCACATCTCGCACAGCAGCATCTCGCACCCCAGCCCCACACCTCACGCCCCGGCCCCGTATCCCCACCCGACACCCCAACCGCAATCCAACCCTGCATCCTCGAGCCAGCCCCACATCTCACCCCCCCGCCAGCCCCACATCCCTCGCCCCCCCAGCCCCGTGGGTACCTGGACGTGCGCCTGGCGCTGGATCTCAAGGGCCTGGGCCGCCCGCTGCTGCTGCTGCAGGGCGTAGAGCTCCTGCTGCCGCAGGAATTGGGAGCGCGAGTACACGGGCAGCTGCCCCGTGTGCTGCAGGTGGGCGCCGGGACCCCGGCCCGGGTACATCGGGGGCCACAGCGACGCCTGGTCCATCACGTCGGCTGTGGGGAGCGGGGGGGTGGGGTGGTGTCAACCAGGGACCTGCCCTGGGGTCACCCTGCAGACCCCAGCAGTGCCTTCCCCAGCCCTGCAAGCCTGGCAGCACCCGCAGGGACCCCATCGCCCTCCCCTGCACACCCAGTAGCTGCAGGGACCCCCTGCTCCCACTCCTGCACCCCCAAAAGCACCCAGAGGGACCCCATCGCCACCCCCCTGCACCTCCAGCAGCACCCACAAAGACCCCATCATTCACCCCTGCACCCGAAGGGACCCATCTCCCACCCCTGGCAGCATCCCCAGGGACCCCCATCTCCCACCCCTGCACCCCTAGTTCCACCCCTGCACCCCCAGCAGCATCCCCAGGGACACCCATCTCCCACCCCTGCACCCCCAGGAGCACCCCCAGAGACCCCCATCTCCCACCCCTGCACCTGAAGGGACCCATCTCCCACCCCTGCACCCCCGGCAGCACCCCCAGAGACCCCATCTTCCACCCCTGCACCCCTAGTTCCACCCCTGCACCCAAAGGGACCCATCTCCCACCCCTGCACCCCTAGTTCCACCCCTTCCCCCCCGGCAGCACCCCCAGAGACCCCCATCTCCCACCCCTGCACCCCCAGCAGCACCCCCAGGGCCCCCATTTCCCCCCCCCCTCCCCAACACCCCCAGCCTCAAAGCCCACAGCAGTGCCCCCCGGAGACTCACCCAGCGTGTGGGGGGTGCCGTGGGCGGGGGGCTCGGTGGGCAGGATGACGAGCTGGGCGGGGGGGTCCTGGGAGAGGGGGAAGACGGGCTGCATGGTGCTGGGCATGGAGGCGGGGAAGGCGGGCGGCAGGTTCTGGTGCAGCGCGGGGTGGCCGATGCCTGCGGGGAGGGGGGGGGACAACGACCGTCAGCACCGGGGCTGGGGGGGCAGCACCCCGCTGCTGGGGGGGGGGGGGGGTGACCGCAGCGCCCCCCCCCCCCCCCCCCCCCCGCCCCGTTTGCCAGCGGCACTGACCGTAGGAGTGTCCCCCCATCCAGATGGAGGGGCTGCGGGTGCGGGGCAGCCAGTGCGCGTGTGCCGGGTGGGCGTGGGCGGCGGGGTCCCCCCCAATCTGCCCCGCCGGCAGCGAGGAGCCCCCGGCGATCATCAGGTGGGGGGTCAGCTCCCCGGGACACCCCCCCGACGGGTGCATCCGGGCAAACTCCACCAGGTCCTTGTTGTCCCTGCGGGAAGAAGGGGGGACACGGGGCGTGGGGCAGCCTGGCACTGTGGGGACCGGCACTGTGGGGAGGGACCCCCCCTCGCCCCCCCCAGCGTGGCGCTTACTGGAGAAGGAGCTCTCGCCCTGGCAGCCCCAGGCGCTCCTCGCAGAGCCGGCCCCGCTCCTCCTCTGCCTCCAGGTCGATGAGGTGCATGGGCCGGGCGGTGCCCGCTGTGCCGGGGAGAGGACGGTGGCATCAGCGCGGCCCCCGCCGCCCCCCGCCCCCCCCCCCCCCCCGCCACCCCCAGGCCCTACCTTTGATGCCAGCAGCTGCCCGGCCCTGCCGCCCGGAGCCAGCGCCGCCGTAGGAGGGTTCGGGGCGCCCGAGCGTGTCCTTCTGCCGCGCCACGGCCACGGCGATGCCGACGGGCGGCTGCCGCACCTCGCCCTCGCCGGGGGCCAGCCCGTCGTGCTCCCGGCCGCGGGCGCAGTCCGGCCGCTCCAGCTCCGGCTGCCCCTTCCCCGGGGGGAACTTGGTGTCCTGGTGGGCGCAGCTGCCCTTGACGCCCCCCAGCCCCACGAAGGGGGGGCCCTTCTGCCCCCCCAGCAGCGCCTGGTTGCTGTACTTCAGCAGGTTCTTCATGGCCGAGACCTCGTCCGGGGCGGACGGCACCTCCTGGCCCAGCACCGGGCCCTGAGTCATCAACGCAGCCTGCTGCAGACTCGTGCCGAAGGGGTCCAGGTAGGGCCCCTTCCGCTCCTCCGCCACGGCCAGGGGGGGCCCCTGGCCCTGCACGCCCCAGGGGGGCAGCGGGGGGGGCCCGCCGTAGCCCAGGGCGCTCAGCTCCAGGGGCTTGCGCTTGCCCTCGGCGCCGGTGCCGCCGGCCGCCTCCACCTCGGGGTGCTGCTGGTGCCGGATCCGCGCCACCTTCTGGGGCGCCGGCCCCGGGGGGGGGTCCTTGGGGGGGCCCTTCTCTAAAGTGCAGCAGGAGGGGCCGACCCGGACGCCCAGCGGGTCGGGGCGGGCGGCGCGGGAGCAGTCGGGCGCCGGCGGCACCTCGAAGTAGCCCTTCTCCAGAGCACCCTTGGGCGCCGGGCCCCGGCCGGCGAAGGGGGGCCCCTCAGCCGCGCCCCCCGCCAGGTACTCCAGCCCCTTCAGCCGGGCACCGGGACCCCCCCACTCCAGCCGCCGCTCCGCCGGGCCCTCCGCCTTCAGCGGGTGGTGGAAGGGGCCGCCGTACGCGGCCGGGGGCTCGGCCCCCGCCTCGGCGTGCCGCTCCTTGCCCTCGGCACGCTCCAGCCCCCCGGCCTCCGCCGCCACCTGGAAGGAGCGGCTCTTGTCCGTCAGGTGCCCCACCGAGGGCACCAGCGTGGCCCCGCTCAGCTTCAGCTCCCGGCCGGCCGGCTCCGGCAGCGGGCACAGCACCTCGGAGCCGGCGTGCAGCTGCAGGCAGGGGAAGGAGCCGGCGGTGGGGCCGAGCGGGGCCGGCCCGGCAGGCACGGCGTAGGACACGGCGTGGTGCAGCATCTGCCGCCGCTCCACGCACTCGCCGTAGGGCTGGGGCGCCTCGGGGGCGCCGGGCTCCCGCTCGCCCCGGCACGGCTCCTTGGCACCGCAGCGGCCGGCGCGGGGCAGGGTGCTGCCGGCGCAGCTGGGCAGCACGGCGCGGCCGGCGTCGCCCTCCAGCCCCTTGGCACCCAGCAGGCAGGAGGCGAGGTGCTTGGGGCGGCCGTCGCCCGCCCCCCGGGGGGGCAGCCCCTCCTTGCAGTGCCCCTCCGGCGGCACCGGCAGCACCGCCTTGTGCCGCTCCTTGGGGTCCTCCTCGGGCAGCCGCTCCTTGGGGTCCCCCTTGCCCGCCTTCTCCTTGCCCGCCAGGAAGCGGTCGTAGTCCTTGGGGGTCTTGGGCAGGGCTCCGGCCTCCCGCTCCCGGCTGCAGGAGCCGGCGGGGGGCCCGGGGGCGGCGCGGGCGATGCCGGGGAAGCCGTGGCCGGTGGGGAGCAGGGCGGGCTGGGCGGGCAGGTTGCGCAGGTAGAAGTTATCTGGAGGGGGAGGGCGGCGGGTGAGCCCCCCGCGGCCCCCCCCGGCCAAACAGCGGCACGGTCCGGGCACCTGGGGCCGCGGCCCCGCCAGCGCCGGCTCCCCGCTAACGAGGGGAGGAGCGCGAGGGGAAGGCACGGCCTAATTAGCTCCATTTCCCACCCAAACAATGTTCCCTATTAAGCGCCCGCCACAATATTGTGAAAAGCGAGAGCGGCGACGGCGGCTGGGACGGGTGCCCACCGTCCCGCGCCCGCCGGCCCCACTCCTCCCCGGGGACCCGGCGCTTGCTCGGCCTCCGGCCCCGATGCCGGGCACCGAGCCCCCCGCCCCTGCCCCGCAGACTCACTGCCATCCCTGCGGGGCTGGGGACACGCGCCCCCGTGGGGGACCCCCAGCCGGCCCCAGAGATTGCGGTGGCACCGCCGTGCCGTGCCGGGACCCCGGTACCTGCCTTTCTGGCTCTCGTAGAAGCGGTGCTGGCCGTAGAGGACGTTGCTGTTGCCGTGGTGGTCCAGGTGGCTCATGGGCAGGAAGGTGGAGGCCAGGCTCCCGGAGAAGCGGGGGTACCCCGGGGCTGGGGGCACCGGCGGTCAGGGGGACCGGGGCACGCTTGCAAGGCGCACGCCCCCCCCCCGCACATCACCATGCCATGCCCCGCGCTGCGGCAGCCCGGCCATGCGCCGCTCTGGCTATAAATGCTTCACCGGAGCCCGTAAGCTCCTCCGGGCCAGGGAGGGACCCCCCCCTGCTCCCCCCAGGCGCCACTGCTGGGCTGAGACCCCACAGACTTGTGGCAGTGGTGGCCATACCGCGGCGGCTCGGCACGGCCCTTGCGGGCGGGTTAGCCAGCGTGCTCAGGCGGGCTGTCCGTCAGCGGCAGCGTGCGCTGCTCGGCCCCCCCCCCACCCCCCCCCCCCCCCCCGGCGCGCCGTGCAGGCCCCGGCACGCCGGGAGCCAACTGGCAGCCGGTCAAACTACCAGCTGGGCCGGCTGCCAGGGCCCCGCGCCAATACCACCTCCCCGCTCCTTAACTCTGTCGGCCCTCGCTCCGGCCGCTCAGGTGGGACGGGGACGCCGGCGTGCCGCGGGGCGCCCTGCCAGGCCGCGGGGAGCCCCCGCTCCCACCGCGCGGGGCGCCTGCTAACCGGGGCTGCGCGCGATGCCCCGGGGGGGCCCCGTGCTGCAGCACCGGGGTCCCCGCCACGGCAGGGGAGCGCGGCCCCTGGTTCATCACCGGTGACATGAGCTGGCCTGGCCTCAGCCCTGGCTCCTGGCATGGGGCTGGGGTCTACAGCCCGGCACGAGCCCCCCCCCGGCCCACCCCAAGCCCCGGATTGCAGGGGGCTGAGCCTGGTCCCCGTGGATGCCCAGGGGGGGTCTGCGGGGCACGCTGCCTGCTGCGCCCCCCCCCGCCACCACCCTGAAGCTCACTGCGTGCCAACCGCGTGCCCGTGCCGGCCGGTTGCCACGACCACCCCGCATGCCCAGCGCCTGGGAGGTCCGGACCCCGTCCGCGCGGGCACCAGCTGGACGTCACCCGCCGGCACCGGGCAGAGCCCCGGCCGCATCCCGGCCACCCCGCAGGGACACCCTGCACGCCCACCCCAGGGTGCTGCCGCCCGCCCCCGCCCCGGCGCCCGCTCACCTTCGTGGGAGTGCGAGAACCAGATCTGGGAGGTGCCGGAGTGGGGCCCACGGAAAGTCGGCTCCGGGGGGGAGGCGGCGGGGCCGGCGGGGTGGCTGGGTGCCCCCGAGCCCAGGCTGCTGCTCAGGAAGCCCCCCATGAAGGAGGAGGCGGGCGCGTTCCCCATCAGGCCGCTGCCGGCTGCAGGGGGGGGGGGAGAGAAGAGAGTCAGGGAGGGCTGCCCGTGCCCCCCCCCCTCGCACGCCCGCCACGCTCGCCCGGGCACACTCGTGTGCAGGCGCCTGCCGCAGGGCTGCGCACGCCCCACGCCGCGTTTGTGCATCCCCCGCACGTGCACGCTGCTTGCACACGCACATCCCTCGTGCACGCACGTCCCTCGTGCAAGCACGTCCCTCACGCACGCACATCCCTTGCACACGCACATCCCTTGCACACGCACATCCCTCGCGCACGCACCCCTCTTGTGCACACACATCCCTTGTGCACGCTCATCCCTCATGCACGCACCCCTCTTGTGCACGCACATCCCTTGTGCATGCACCCCTCTTGCACACACATACCCCTTGTGCACGCACCCCTCTCATGCATGCACATCCCTTGTGCACACACATCTCTTGTGCACGCACCTCTCTCGTGCACACACATCCTTTGTGCATGCACATCCCTTGTGCACGCACCCCTCTTGCACACGCACATCCCTCATGCACGCACCCCTCTTGCATATGCACATCCCTTGTGCACGCACCCCCTCGTGCATGCACATCCTTCATGCACGCACCCCTCTTGCACACGCACCCCTCTCGTGCACGCACATCCCTTGCACACGCACATCCCTCGTGCACACACCCCTCTCATGCACACATCCCTTGCACACGCACATCCCTTGTGCACGCACCCCTCTCGTGCACACATCCCCCTTGCGTGACCACCCCCACACCCCCCCGCGCACACTCGCCCCTCGTGCCCCCTCAGCCCCGCAGGGCTGGCACACACGCCAGGGCGTGCGAGGCGCAGCAGAGCCGCGCGAGGGGCACCGGCGCCCTGACCCCACGCGCATGCCCCGGGTGGCCACGCGTGCCGGCGCGTGGGAGGCTTTGCACACACGTGTGGCGCTCTGTGCTGTTGCTCACCCACCCACCCACCCCCCCGGCTCCGGTGGCAGCTCTGAGCCGCTGGTGGCCACCGGCTGCCCCAGCGCCGGGGTGACCCCGACCTCGCCGCGGCTGGGGCTGTGCAGGGTGAGCCGGGCCACCCCGCGGCCAGCGTGGGCGGCTGCCAGAGCCCCGCCAGCGCCCGGGAGGCAGTGGCAGGAGGGCTGGGGACATGGGGACATGGGGACAGCCCCCTCCAACCGGGGCAGCACGGCGGGGGGGGGCTCTGGCTGCGGGCAGGGCACAGGGCGCAGAGACCCCACGCGTGCGCAGGGAGGAGCAGGCGCGTGGGGAGGGCACGGGAAGCGCGGGGCGGGGGGGCAGCCCCCACCACAGCCCTGGGGGGGGGGGGGGGGAGCATCCCCCAGGGGGAGGCCCAGGCCGGCGCTCCCCACCCCGGCCGAGCCGTGAGATCATGGTGGAAACATTGGAGCCGGTGGCCAGCGGCCGGGAGGGAGCCAGCACCGTCCGCCCCTCGCTGCGTAGCCCCGCGTCCACGTGTGCGCCGACGTGGGCCGGCGGGGCCGCGGCACGGCTCGGCACGGCGCGGTGCGGAGGAGCCCGGGCTGGCCAGCCGCCCGGCCGGGGCAGGAAGCGATGCTTTGCTCTCTAAGCCGGCCCACGCTCCCCGGCTAATCCCTCCGGGATGCCTCTGGGATGAGTGTCGGGGATGTGGTTTCAGGCAGCTCGCTCCTTCCTGCGCCGGCCGCCCCGGGGGCCGAGCCCGGGCAGGGGCTGCGTGGGCTGGGGGCACGGCTGCGCCCTGCCCGCGGCCCTGGGAACCGGCACCGCACACCCCCGGGGCCGGACGCTGCCTCTCCCGTGCCGGCACGCACCGGGACGGGTGGGTATGTCCTGCCGGCCGGCCCGGCCGCGCCAACGCATCCCAGAGGAGTCGCGCCCGGGGTTGCCCACGGGCAACCGCCCCCCTGTGCCCCCAGCCCCGGCCGTGCCGGGGGACCCCGCCGCAGGGCGTGGAGCCGGCAGCGTGCCGGGCGGCTGCGCCGGGCAGGAAGCCGAGGTTTCCAGAACGAGCCTTTTCTGGAAGCTGTGAAACAGGCTGTAAAAAAATAAAGCCCCCCCTTCCCCCCGCCAATGGCGGCGGGGCCGGGCTGGCGCGGAGCGGTCCCGGTGGGGCCGCGGCCGCCGCTCCCCACACCTCCCACCCGCTGACTCACGCCCACTGGCACGGCCGGATCCCCCGGCGCACACTGGCCCCGCGGCCAGCTTCGCCGTTCCCACCCGCCTCGCACGCCCACACGCACGCTCGCCCCGGCCCCTCGCACGCTCGCGCCCTGTCCCGCGCTGCCACGGCTCGGCGTGGCCGTGGCGCAGCTCGGCGTGACATGGCGCGGCACGGCGCACCGTCAGAGAGCAGCCCCCGGCTCTGCCCCCTCCGGCCACGGTGCCGGTTATGACAGGGAAGGGTCGCTGAGACCGTGCACAACTCATCTCACCCATGAGCAGGCGGTGCCGGAGGAGCCCAGCACCGCGGCGGGCGCAGCACCACGGGGCCGGCTGCCAGCACCGGGCAGATGGGCAGCAGGGTCCCACCCTGGCCCCCCTGCCACCCCCCGGCAGCGTCAGCCCGGGAACTCCCTGGCCGGGCTCCCCGTGGCCAGCACCGTGAGTCAGCCTGGCCGGCACTGCTCCCGGCTCCGGCACTGCCACGGCCGGCAAGAAAATCCCCCATGCTGGGCACCAGCCGGGAGGGAAGGGTGGTCCCAGCCCCGGCCCCGGGGTCCAGAGGCTTTTCGGGGGCTTTGCACCTCACGGCGGTGCCGGGAACTCTGGCAGCTCCAGCACAGCCACGCAGGCACCGCGCCGGCCCCGGCCACCCCACAACTGCCCCAGCACGGCCCTGGTCACCCCATGCTCTCCCCCACGCCAAGCCAGACCCTGCGGCGTGGCGGGGACGTGCCGGCGGGTTTTGGGGCTGGTGGCACCCAGGACCCCTGGCGGCGGCCGGAGGAAAGGGTTAAGAGGGAAGCGAAGCCGCTTCCCCCTCATCGCTGCCAAACCGCAGCCCGGGGGCCAGGCTCTCGGCCCCAAATCCGCAGAGGGTCACACGTGTGACGAGCATGCCAGGCCTCAGCACAACCACACCAACAGCGCCGGGGGGGTGCAAGCTGGGCGGGTGGGCATCATTGGGACTGGGGCGGGGGGCAGCAAGGGGTGCTCCCCCCTCCCCCCCCCAAGCCGCTCTTCACCCCCGCGCCGAGCGCGGCGCAGATGGGAATGTGCTGGGAAGATGGAAACCGTTTCCCCTGCCAGCAAACGGGGCCAGGGCGGGTGGGGGGGGCCCCGGCCCCGGGGGGGGGTCACTCCGGCCACGGCTGCTCCGGCCCGCAGGTTTCTGGGCCGGGAGCCGGCAGCGGGGTCCCCAGGGCGGCGCTGCCGGGAAAGGGAGGGGGTCTCCAGCCCCCCCGGCCCTGCCCCTCCCTGCGGCGCTGGGAAGGTGGGGGCTGCACCCCACTGCCCCCCCAGCTCTGCCGCACGGCTGCACCCTAATATTGAGGGGCTCCCATTTGGCGGAGGGAGGGAGGCGGGGGGGTTGCAGCCCCCCGCAGCCCCGGGGGCGCCTGGGCGAGGTGACGGTCCCCCGGGTCCCCGCGGCGGCGGGGACGTGCGCGGGGCGCAGGGTTGGGTTACTCCCTCGGCTATTTCGGGGCTGGAACATTCCTAGCGGGGCCGGGGCCGCACGCGGAGACGCCGGGAGCTGGCAGGGACCCTCCCGCACCGCGTCCCCATGCTGGGCACCCCCGGGAGGTGCCACCCCCAGTCCCCTGAGCCGGGCAGGGGCCAGGATGCGGCCCCCATCTCCTCCCCCTCCCCCCATGCTTTGCAAGCCACGCAGCCCCTTTAAATATTTGGCAAATACGAAATAAGTGTAATATAATTTCCTCGGTGTTATAATTTAAGATTAATCCATATTGTTATGGCACTAAATAAATGCCGTAATATTGAAATGCAGTTCAAATTAGCTTGACAGAGTGCCAGAAGTACAATTAAAATGTTATCCGATGGGTAATCACACGGCAGTCGCTCCGTGCTAAGTGCCACTCGCAAGCTGTCGGCTTTCGACGGAGGGAAGGAAGGGGAGGCTGGAGCCGCCGAGCGGCCGCGCGCCGCCGCACGCTTGCTTGCACGCTCACCGGGGGCCCGCACGCCGCGCCGGGGCTGCCCCCGCGCTCGCCGCCGCTTGCCCAGGGCTCGCTGCTTGCCCGGGGCTCGCCGCTTGCCCGGGGCTCGCTGCCCGCTCCTTGCACGGCCGCGGCACGTGGCCACCGCGCACTGCTGCTGCTGCTGCCCGGTGCGTGCTCCTTGCACGCCGTTTGCACGGCTGGCGCCGCGCGGGTGCTGCTCGGCCTGCGGGCACAACTTTGCACCCCCGCCGCGTGGTTTGCACCCCCGGCGCCCGCCGCTTGGCAAAGCCC
>JADKXX010028980.1:0-14864 GCA_017310255.1 Butorides virescens
CCCGCACCCCCAGCCCCATACCAGACCCCATATCCCCAGCCCCATACTGACCCCTCACCCCCAGCCCCATGCCAGACCCCGCACCCCCAGCCCCATACTGACCCCGCACCCCAAGCTCCGTGCCAGCCCCCGTGCCCCCAGCCCGGTGCCGGCCTTGCCTTTGAAGCCCACTGGCTGGCGGGGGTCGGGGTCCTGTGCCTGGTACTTGGTGGCCTTGGAGCTCTTGGGACGGGACAGCTTCTTCTGGATGCGGCCGCCGGGGTTGGGGTCTTTCCGGCGGAAGGGGCTGATGCCGGCGGGCAGCCCTTTGCTCTTCACCTTCTGCTTCAGCTGCGACACCTTGTGAGCCACCTTGCAGGCCAGCTTGCCCTGCGAGCCGCTCTTCTTGCACCGCACCTTCTCCTGGGGGGCACAGGGAGGCTCGGGAGGGGGCCGGCACCCCCCCCGCCCCCGGGGGGTGGCATTTGCCGGGGGTGGGTCCAGACTCACCGGGGAGCCCTTGAGGCTGCCGAACGCCGCCTCAGCCAGCTTGCTCCTCTTCTTCTTGGGCTCGGGGTCCCCCCGCAGCTCGGCGCACAGCAGGGACAGGCTGGTCTTCACCGCCCTGGCGGGGACCACGGCATGGGCACGGCACCCGCCGGACCCCCCAGATGGATCCTGCACCCCCCAGATAGATCCTGCACCCTTGTTGGGATCCTGCACCCCCCCTGGATGGATCCTGCACCCCTGTTGGGATCCTGCACCCCCTGAATGGATCCTGCACCCCTGTCGGGACCCTGATTCCCCCTGGATGGATCCTATACCCCCCAGGTGGATCCTGCACCCCCCGGATGGATCCTGCACCCCTGTTGGGATCCTGCACCCCCCAGATGGATCCTGCACCCTTGTTGGGATCCTGCACCCCTGTTGGGATCCTGATTCCCCCTGGATGGATCCTGCAGCCCCCAGATGGATCCTGCAACCCTGTTGGGATCTGGCACCCCTGTTGGGACCCTGATCCCCCCTGGATAGATGCTGCACCCCCCGGTTAGATCCTGCACCCCTGTTGGGATCCTGCACCCCCTGGATCTTGCACCCCCTCTGGATGGATCCTGCCCCCTCCCCAACCGCTGCCAGCCGCTGGCCCCCCTCCTCCTCCCCCCCCCCATAACCTTCACTCGCTCGCTAATTTTTTGTGACATAAAACCTAGAGATTAATTTTTTTTTTCCCCCTTCCCCTCCGTCTTAATTGAAGGACCCATTTAGCGCAGATTTAACTGTTATTACTGAGCGGGGGGGGCCGGGGGCCGCGCGCGCACACGCGCTCCAAGCGTGTTTGGACTCGCTCGGAGGATTTATGCAAATGGGCCTGTCGGGAGAGGCAATTTGTAGCGGAGAAGGACAATTATACAGGGCCCGGGAGTGGGGAAACGGCTGCGCCGGGCGGCTAATGGGTAATAATAAAGCGCCGGCAGCGATGAACGCCGCTGCAGCGTGACCAATGGCTTTATACGGCGCAGATAAAGAGGCTTTTATGCAATGCTGCTCCCGCCGCCGGCGGGGGGGGGACACGGGGGGACGCGGTGCTGCCGCCCGGCCGAGCCCCCCCGCCGCAAGCGGGTTGAGAGCGGGAGCGCGCCGGAGCCAGCGGCCGGACCCCCCCGAAACGCGGCTGCCACCGGCGGCGGGGGATGCGGCGGGGTGGCCCCTGAGCACCGCCACCCCCGCGGCGGGACGGCCAGGCCCCCCCCCCCCCCCCCCCCCCCCCCGCCGGCAGCAGGGCTGGTGGCCCGGCCCCGGGGACAAGGAGGGCACGCGGCGGCGGTCACTCACTTGACCTTGCGGCTCTCGGTCCTGCCCAGCGTGCTGGAGTGCTTGCGCTTCCTCGGCCGCCCCGGGCCGCGCCGCGCCGGGCTCCGGGAGCTCTCATCGCGCCTGCAGCCGCGGCAAGACCGGGGGCACCCTGAGCCGCGCGGCCACCGCAGGCGGTGCCCCTCCGCCGAGCCAGGCTGAGGACGGCCCCAAACTCATCGCACCGGTGACTGCCACTGCTGTCCCGCTCGGTGGAGGGCGCTCCCTCCCCGGCCTCCCCCCTCCCCGCGGGCTCCCTCCCCCCCTCCCCCCCCCCCGCACCCCGGGACCCGACGGGGACGTACTCGTGGTCGTGCCGCCTCTGCAGCTTCACCAGCTCCCGCTGCTTCTCCTTGTAGCGGCGCTGGAGCTCCGCCAGCCGCATCCGCACCTCCACCTCCTGCGTGTTGAGCTGCTCGATGGCCGCCTTCAGGGGGCAAACCTGGGGGCCGGGGGGGGGGGGGGGAAATGGAAAACGACAGCTCGCAGCGCCGGCAGCCTCGGCCCCGGGGGCTGAGACCGGGCACAACTCACTCCACCTCCCGCCCCGGCCGCCCGCGAGGAGACACTCACGGCCTTGGTTTTGGGCGTCCAGGTGTACTTGCGGCGGGGGACGCGGGCGCGGGGCGGCGGGGAGGTGGGCAGGGGGCTGAGCGCGGGGGGGCTGCCCTCCCGGCTGGCCGCCTCCACCAGCGACCAGGCGGCCGCCACCGTGGCCAGGTTCTGCAGGTTGAAGGCCAGCAGGTCCTCGTCCTCCCCTGCCGGGACGGGAGGTCAGCGGGGGCCAGCGGGGGACGCGCCCCGGCCCCCCCACGCCGCTCCCCGGTGCAACAACCCGGGCATCCGCACGCACCCCACGGCGGCACCGGGACCGCTACCGGGGCCGTGCGGGGTGGCCGTGGGGCAGGGGGTGCCATGGGGTGCCATGTACGGGTGGGGTGCCCCGGGGCGGCCGTGGGGCCCCGCAGGGGGTGGCGGCGGCGGGCCGGCGCGCAGGGAGCTGCGTGCGCGGCACGGCCAGCGTCCCCGGGCGGCCGTGGGGCTGGGGGGGGCCGGGTGCGCCGCGGCGGCCAGCGATGAACTCATCGGCGCGCGGAGCCAAGGCCAGAGCTGGGAGGGACGCGGTGACGCGCCCCATCCGGCCGCCCCGTCTGCGGTGGGGAGTGGGGCCCCACGGCCACCCCCCACCCTGTCCCCCCCCGCGCGGTGTCACAGCCCCGCGCCGCGCACGGCCACGGGCAGCGCCGAGCACGCGGGGCCCCGCCGCCACGCGCCCGCCCTGCGCCACCCGCCCGCCGCGGCGCTGGGGACGCGCCAGGACGGCCTTCCCCGCCGGGGCCCCCGGGATTCCCTGGGGAAGCCGAGCCGGGAGGGAATCCCGGCGCCTGCCTGGAGCCAGCGCTGGAGCAGAGCCCCGGAGATGGCCCTGGGCTGCGAGCAGGGCCTGGGCACCGCGCCGCCCCGCGCCCCCCGCCCCGAAAACGCACCCGCGGCCCCCGCCTTCGCTCGTGCAAAGGCGACCCCGCTCTTGCACACACGCCGCACGGCTCCTGCGCTGCACGACCCCCTCTGCTGCACGCCCCGCGCAGAGGGGGGGTCACCAAGGCACATTTGGGGGGGTAGGGGGCACCAGGGGGGGCTGGGCGCTGTGGCGGGGGGGGCACCGGGGGCTGCTCACCTTCCAGGGCCAGGTCGCAGCGGCGCCGGCGTAGCTCCAGGTCGGCGAGCTCGCTGAGCAGGGCGATGCCGGGGATCCCTGAGGCGTGGGGGGCGGGTGGGGGGGGGGCCGGGGGGGGCTCCCCGGGCGAGCCCAGTGCCGGCAGCTCCCCCAGGTCGATGCCAGCGGCGATCAGCGCCTCCAGCCCGCCCAGGCAGCCCTGCCGCCCGCCGGGGCCGTCGCCATCCTCCTCGTCACAGCTGCCCTCCGGCTCCGAGCCATCGCTGTCACCCTCCTCCTCCTCCTCCTCCTCCTCCTCTTCCTCCTCCTCCATGGTGGGGGGCAGCGGGGAGGCCCCCACCCCGGGCACCGGGCGCTGCTGCTCCGGCGGGCTCTGCTCCGGCGCTCCCTGAGCCGCCTCCCGGCGCACCCCGAAGGGCACCGGCGCCCGCTCCTCGGCGGCCCCCACGGCCGGGGCCGGCCCCCGCTCCCCGCAGAGGGGTCCCGGGGCCAGGAGGAGGTGGTGACGGTGCAGCAGCGCCCCAGGACCCTCGGCCATCACCCCCCCGGCCGGCGGCTCCCGTGGGGGGCCTGGCTCCCGGAGCACCTCCCCGGCGGGGCTGAAGGTCCGGGACTGCTCGGGCTCGGCCGGCGGGGAGCCGGCGTGCATAGTGTCGGGGTCGGCCGGCTCGGCGGAGTGCGCCTCGGAGAAGCCCATGCCGGCGGCGGGGTAGCTGTAGCCGGGGGGCAGGTCTGCGGGGAAGGGGGCGATGCTCAGTGGGGAATCCCCCCCCCGCCGCCCTGGCACACCCGGTGCCATGGCCACCCTCCTCCTCCTCCTCGCCGCCCCGGTCCTACCTGGCTCCAGGGACTTGGGGTAGTCGCGGGGCGGCTGCCCCTCGCCGCGCTTGTCCTCGCCGTCGCTGCCCTTGCTCTGGACGGGCAGGGGGCTGTCAGCCGGGGAGCGGGGGGCCACGGCGGAGCTGGCGGCGGGGCAGACGGGTAAAGTGCAGGGGGCCGCAGGGAGGGCCACGGGGCACTTGGCCGGGTGCCGCAGGGCCGGAGAGTGGCAGCAAGGGGACAGCTTGGGGGGCCCGGGGGCCGCCGAGGACAGGCCCTTGGCCGGGGGGTTTAAGGCAACTGCTTTGTGGGAGGGTTTGAGGGGCTTCTCGGGACCCCCGTCCTCCAGCTCCAGGGGCTGCTCCTCCGGCTTCCGCTGCGGGGGACACCGAGGTCAGCCCCTGCCCCCCCCAGGTCACCCCCAGCCCTGCCCAGCGCCCTACAACCCTGCCCCACACCCCAGCCCTGCACCCCAGCCCTGCCCAGCACCCTACAACCCTGCCCCACACCCCAGCCCTGCACCCCCAGCCCTCCCCAGCGCCCTACAACCCTGCCCCACACCCCAGCCCTGCACCCCCAGCACCCTACAACCCTGCCCCACACCCCAGCCCCACGCCCCCAGCCCTCCCCAGCACCACACAGCCCAGCCCCATGGCCCAGCCCCTGCCCCACTGCCTGTCCCCAGCCCCCCCAGCCCTGCCCCACATCTCGCACAGCAGCATCTCGCACCCCAGCCCCACACCTCACGCCCCGGCCCCGTATCCCCACCCGACACCCCAACCGCAATCCAACCCTGCATCCTCGAGCCAGCCCCACATCTCACCCCCCCGCCAGCCCCACATCCCTCGCCCCCCCAGCCCCGTGGGTACCTGGACGTGCGCCTGGCGCTGGATCTCGAGGGCCTGGGCCGCCCGCTGCTGCTGCTGCAGGGCGTAGAGCTCCTGCTGCCGCAGGAATTGGGAGCGCGAGTACACGGGCAGCTGCCCCGTGTGCTGCAGGTGGGCGCCGGGACCCCGGCCCGGGTACATCGGGGGCCACAGCGACGCCTGGTCCATCACGTCGGCTGTGGGGAGCGGGGGGGGGGGGGTGGTGTCAACCAGGGACCTGCCCTGGGGTCACCCTGCAGACCCCAGCAGTGCCTTCCCCAGCCCTGCAAGCCTGGCAGCACCCGCAGGGACCCCATCGCCCTCCCCTGCACCCCCGGCAGCACCCGCAGGAACCCAGCTCCCACCCCTGCACACCCAGTAGCTGCAGGGACCCCCTGCTCCCACTCCTGCACCCCCAAAAGCACCCAGAGGGACCCCATCGCCACCCCCCTGCACCTCCAGCAGCACCCACAAAGACCCCATCATTCACCCCTGCACCCGAAGGGACCCATCTCCCACCCCTGGCAGCATCCCCAGGGACCCCCATCTCCCACCCCTGCACCCCTAGTTCCACCCCTGCACCCCCAGCAGCATCCCCAGGGACACCCATCTCCCACCCCTGCACCCCCAGGAGCACCCCCAGAGACCCCCATCTCCCACCCCTGCACCTGAAGGGACCCATCTCCCACCCCTGCACCCCCGGCAGCACCCCCAGAGACCCCATCTTCCACCCCTGCACCCCTAGTTCCACCCCTGCACCCAAAGGGACCCATCTCCCACCCCTGCACCCCTAGTTCCACCCCTTCCCCCCCGGCAGCACCCCCAGAGACCCCCATCTCCCACCCCTGCACCCCCAGCAGCACCCCCAGGGCCCCCATTTCCCCCCCCCCTCCCCAACACCCCCAGCCTCAAAGCCCACAGCAGTGCCCCCCGGAGACTCACCCAGCGTGTGGGGGGTGCCGTGGGCGGGGGGCTCGGTGGGCAGGATGACGAGCTGGGCGGGGGGGTCCTGGGAGAGGGGGAAGACGGGCTGCATGGTGCTGGGCATGGAGGCGGGGAAGGCGGGCGGCAGGTTCTGGTGCAGCGCGGGGTGGCCGATGCCTGCGGGGAGGGGGGGGGACAACGACCGTCAGCACCGGGGCTGGGGGGGCAGCACCCCGCTGCTGGGGGGGGGGGGGGGTGACCGCAGCGCCCCCCCCCCCCCCCCCCCCCCGCCCCGTTTGCCAGCGGCACTGACCGTAGGAGTGTCCCCCCATCCAGATGGAGGGGCTGCGGGTGCGGGGCAGCCAGTGCGCGTGTGCCGGGTGGGCGTGGGCGGCGGGGTCCCCCCCAATCTGCCCCGCCGGCAGCGAGGAGCCCCCGGCGATCATCAGGTGGGGGGTCAGCTCCCCGGGACACCCCCCCGACGGGTGCATCCGGGCAAACTCCACCAGGTCCTTGTTGTCCCTGCGGGAAGAAGGGGGGACACGGGGCGTGGGGCAGCCTGGCACTGTGGGGACCGGCACTGTGGGGAGGGACCCCCCCTCGCCCCCCCCAGCGTGGCACTTACTGGAGAAGGAGCTCTCGCCCCGGCAGCCCCAGGCGCTCCTCGCAGAGCCGGCCCCGCTCCTCCTCTGCCTCCAGGTCGATGAGGTGCATGGGCCGGGCGGTGCCCGCTGTGCCGGGGAGAGGACGGTGGCATCAGCGCGGCCCCCGCCGCCCCCCGCCCCCCCCCCCCCCCCGCCACCCCCAGGCCCTACCTTTGATGCCAGCAGCTGCCCGGCCCTGCCGCCCGGAGCCAGCGCCGCCGTAGGAGGGTTCGGGGCGCCCGAGCGTGTCCTTCTGCCGCGCCACGGCCACGGCGATGCCGACGGGCGGCTGCCGCACCTCGCCCTCGCCGGGGGCCAGCCCGTCGTGCTCCCGGCCGCGGGCGCAGTCCGGCCGCTCCAGCTCCGGCTGCCCCTTCCCCGGGGGGAACTTGGTGTCCTGGTGGGCGCAGCTGCCCTTGACGCCCCCCAGCCCCACGAAGGGGGGGCCCTTCTGCCCCCCCAGCAGCGCCTGGTTGCTGTACTTCAGCAGGTTCTTCATGGCCGAGACCTCGTCCGGGGCGGCCGGCACCTCCTGGCCCAGCACCGGGCCCTGAGTCATCAACGCAGCCTGCTGCAGACTCGTGCCGAAGGGGTCCAGGTAGGGCCCCTTCCGCTCCTCCGCCACGGCCAGGGGGGGCCCCTGGCCCTGCACGCCCCAGGGGGGCAGCGGGGGGGGCCCGCCGTAGCCCAGGGCGCTCAGCTCCAGGGGCTTGCGCTTGCCCTCGGCGCCGGTGCCGCCGGCCGCCTCCACCTCGGGGTGCTGCTGGTGCCGGATCCGCGCCACCTTCTGGGGCGCCGGCCCCGGGGGGGGGTCCTTGGGGGGGCCCTTCTCTAAAGTGCAGCAGGAGGGGCCGACCCGGACGCCCAGCGGGTCGGGGCGGGCGGCGCGGGAGCAGTCGGGCGCCGGCGGCACCTCGAAGTAGCCCTTCTCCAGAGCACCCTTGGGCGCCGGGCCCCGGCCGGCGAAGGGGGGCCCCTCAGCCGCGCCCCCCGCCAGGTACTCCAGCCCCTTCAGCCGGGCACCGGGACCCCCCCACTCCAGCCGCCGCTCCGCCGGGCCCTCCGCCTTCAGCGGGTGGTGGAAGGGGCCGCCGTACGCGGCCGGGGGCTCGGCCCCCGCCTCGGCGTGCCGCTCCTTGCCCTCGGCACGCTCCAGCCCCCCGGCCTCCGCCGCCACCTGGAAGGAGCGGCTCTTGTCCGTCAGGTGCCCCACCGAGGGCACCAGCGTGGCCCCGCTCAGCTTCAGCTCCCGGCCGGCCGGCTCCGGCAGCGGGCACAGCACCTCGGAGCCGGCGTGCAGCTGCAGGCAGGGGAAGGAGCCGGCGGTGGGGCCGAGCGGGGCCGGCCCGGCAGGCACGGCGTAGGACACGGCGTGGTGCAGCATCTGCCGCCGCTCCACGCACTCGCCGTAGGGCTGGGGCGCCTCGGGGGCGCCGGGCTCCCGCTCGCCCCGGCACGGCTCCTTGGCACCGCAGCGGCCGGCGCGGGGCAGGGTGCTGCCGGCGCAGCTGGGCAGCACGGCGCGGCCGGCGTCGCCCTCCAGCCCCTTGGCACCCAGCAGGCAGGAGGCGAGGTGCTTGGGGCGGCCGTCGCCCGCCCCCCGGGGGGGCAGCCCCTCCTTGCAGTGCCCCTCCGGCGGCACCGGCAGCACCGCCTTGTGCCGCTCCTTGGGGTCCTCCTCGGGCAGCCGCTCCTTGGGGTCCCCCTTGCCCGCCTTCTCCTTGCCCGCCAGGAAGCGGTCGTAGTCCTTGGGGGTCTTGGGCAGGGCTCCGGCCTCCCGCTCCCGGCTGCAGGAGCCGGCGGGGGGCCCGGGGGCGGCGCGGGCGATGCCGGGGAAGCCGTGGCCGGTGGGGAGCAGGGCGGGCTGGGCGGGCAGGTTGCGCAGGTAGAAGTTATCTGGAGGGGGAGGGCGGCGGGTGAGCCCCCCGCAGCCCCCCCCGGCCAAACAGCGGCACGGTCCGGGCACCTGGGGCCGCGGCCCCGCCAGCGCCGGCTCCCCGCTAACGAGGGGAGGAGCGCGAGGGGAAGGCACGGCCTAATTAGCTCCATTTCCCACCCAAACAATGTTCCCTATTAAGCGCCCGCCACAATATTGTGAAAAGCGAGAGCGGCGACGGCGGCTGGGACGGGTGCCCACCGCCCCGCGCCCGCCGGCCCCACTCCTCCCCGGGGACCCGGCGCTTGCTCGGCCTCCGGCCCCGATGCCGGGCACCGAGCCCCCCGCCCCTGCCCCGCAGCCTCTCTGCCACCCCTGCGGGGCTGGGGACACGCGCCCCCGTGGGGGACCCCCAGCCAGCCCCAGAGGTTGCGGTGGCACCGCCGTGCCGTGCCGGGACCCCGGTACCTGCCTTTCTGGCTCTCGTAGAAGCGGTGCTGGCCGTAGAGGACGTTGCTGTTGCCGTGGTGGTCCAGGTGGCTCATGGGCAGGAAGGTGGAGGCCAGGCTCCCGGAGAAGCGGGGGTACCCCGGGGCTGGGGGCACCGGCGGTCAGGGGGACCGGGGCACGCTTGCAAGGCGCACGCCCCCCCCCCGCACATCACCATGCCATGCCCCGCGCTGCGGCAGCCCGGCCATGCGCCGCTCTGGCTATAAATGCTTCACCGGAGCCCGTAAGCTCCTCCGGGCCAGGGAGGGACCCCCCCCTGCTCCCCCCAGGCGCCACTGCTGGGCTGAGACCCCACAGACTCGTGGCAGTAGTGGCCATACCGCGGCGGCTCGGCACGGCCCTTGCGGGCGGGTTAGCCAGCGTGCTCAGGCGGGCTGTCCGTCAGCGGCAGCGTGCGCTGCTCGGCCCCCCCCCCACCCCCCCCCCCCCCCCCGGCGCGCCGTGCAGGCCCCGGCACGCCGGGAGCCAACTGGCAGCCGGTCAAACTACCAGCTGGGCCGGCTGCCAGGGCCCCGCGCCAATACCACCTCCCCGCTCCTTAACTCTGTCGGCCCTCGCTCCGGCCGCTCAGGTGGGACGGGGACGCCGGCGTGCCGCGGGGCGCCCTGCCAGGCCGCGGGGAGCCCCCGCTCCCACCGCGCGGGGCGCCTGCTAACCGGGGCTGCGCGCAATGCCCCGGGGGGCCCCGTGCTGCAGCACCGGGGTCCCCACCATGGCAGGGGAGCGCGGCCCCTGGTTCATCACCGGTGACATGAGCTGGCCTGGCCTCAGCCCTGGCTCCTGGCATGGGGCTGGGGTCTACAGCCCGGCACGAGCCCCCCCCCGGCCCACCCCAAGCCCCGGATTGCAGGGGGCTGAGCCTGGTCCCCGTGGATGCCCAGGGGGGGTCTGCGGGGCACGCTGCCTGCTGCGCCCCCCCCCGCCACCACCCTGAAGCTCACTGCGTGCCAACCGCGTGCCCGTGCCGGCCGGTTGCCACGACCACCCCGCATGCCCAGCGCCTGGGAGGTCCGGACCCCGTCCGCGCGGGCACCAGCTGGACGTCGCCCGCCGGCACCGGGCAGAGCCCCGGCCGCATCCCGGCCACCCCGCAGGGACACCCTGCCCGCCCACCCCAGGGTGCTGCCGCCCGCCCCCGCCCCGGCGCCCGCTCACCTTCGTGGGAGTGCGAGAACCAGATCTGGGAGGTGCCGGAGTGGGGCCCACGGAAAGTCGGCTCCGGGGGGGAGGCGGCGGGGCCGGCGGGGTGGCTGGGTGCCCCCGAGCCCAGGCTGCTGCTCAGGAAGCCCCCCATGAAGGAGGAGGCGGGCGCGTTCCCCATCAGGCCGCTGCCGGCTGCAGGGGGGGGGGGAGAGAAGAGAGTCAGGGAGGGCTGCCCGTGCCCCCCCCCCTCGCACGCCCGCCACGCTCGCCCGGGCACACTCGTGTGCAGGCGCCTGCCGCAGGGCTGCGCACGCCCCACGCCGCGTTTGTGCATCCCCCGCACGTGCACGCTGCTTGCACACGCACATCCCTCGTGCACGCACGTCCCTCGTGCACGCACGTCCCTTGCACACGCACATCCCTCGCGCACGCACCCCTCTTGTGCACACACATCCCTTGTGCACGCTCATCCCTCATGCACGCACCCCTCTTGTGCACGCACATCCCTTGTGCATGCACCCCTCTTGCACACACATACCCCTTGTGCACGCACCCCTCTCATGCATGCACATCCCTTGTGCACACACATCTCTTGTGCACGCACCTCTCTCGTGCACACACATCCTTTGTGCATGCACATCCCTTGTGCACGCACCCCTCTTGCACACGCACATCCCTCATGCACGCACCCCTCTTGCATATGCACATCCCTTGTGCACGCACCCCCTCGTGCATGCACATCCTTCATGCACGCACCCCTCTTGCACACGCACCCCTCTCGTGCACGCACATCCCTTGCACACGCACATCCCTCGTGCACACACCCCTCTCATGCACACATCCCTTGCACACGCACATCCCTTGTGCACGCACCCCTCTCGTGCACACATCCCCCTTGCGTGACCACCCCCACACCCCCCCGCGCACACTCGCCCCTCGTGCCCCCTCAGCCCCGCAGGGCTGGCACACACGCCAGGGCGTGCGAGGCGCAGCAGAGCCGCGCGAGGGGCACCGGCGCCCTGACCCCACGCGCATGCCCCGGGTGGCCACGCGTGCCGGCGCGTGGGAGGCTTTGCACACGCGTGTGGCGCTCTGTGCTGTTGCTCACCCACCCACCCACCCCACCCCCAGCTCCGGTGGCAGCTCTGAGCCGCTGGTGGCCACCGGCTGCCCCAGCACCGGGGTGACCCCGACCTCGCCGCGGCTGGGGCTGTGCAGGGCGAGCCGGGCCACCCCGCGGCCAGCGTGGGCGGCTGCCAGAGCCCCGCCAGCGCCCGGGAGGCAGTGGCAGGAGGGCTGGGGACATGGGGACATGGGGACAGCCCCCTCCAACCGGGGCAGCACGGCGGGGGGGGGGGCACTGGCTGCGGGCAGGGCACAGGGCGCAGAGACCCCACGCGTGTGCAGGGAGGAGCAGGCGCGTGGGGAGGGCACGGGAAGCGTGGGGCGGGGGGGCAGCCCCCACCACAGCCCTGGAGGGGGGGGGCAGCACCCCCCAGGGGGAGGCCCAGGCCGGCGCTCCCCACCCCGGCCGAGCCGTGAGATCATGGTGGAAACATTGGAGCCGGTGGCCAGCGGCCGGGAGGGAGCCAGCACCGTCCGCCCCTCGCCGCGTAGCCCCGCGTCCACGTGTGCGCCGACGTGGGCCGGCGGGGCCGCGGCACGGCTCGGCACGGCGCGGTGCGGAGGAGCCCGGGCTGGCCAGCCGCCCGGCCGGGGCAGGAAGCGATGCTTTGCTCTCTAAGCCGGCCCACGCTCCCCGGCTAATCCCTCCGGGATGCCTCTGGGATGAGTGTCGGGGATGTGGTTTCAGGCAGCTCGCTCCTTCCTGCGCCGGCCGCCCCGGGGGCCGAGCCCGGGCAGGGGCTGCGTGGGCTGGGGGCACGGCTGCGCCCTGCCCGCGGCCCTGGGAACCGGCACCGCGCACCCCCGGGGCCGGACGCTGCCTCTCCCGCGCCGGCACGCACCGGGACGGGTGGGTATGTCCTGCCGGCCGGCCCGGCCGCGCCAACGCATCCCAGAGGAGTCGCGCCCGGGGTTGCCCACGGGCAACCGCCCCCCTGTGCCCCCAGCCCCGGCCGTGCCGGGGGACCCCGCCGCAGGGCGTGGAGCCGGCAGCGTGCCGGGCGGCTGCGCCGGGCAGGAAGCCGAGGTTTCCAGAACGAGCCTTTTCTGGAAGCTGTGAAACAGGCTGTAAAAAAATAAAGCCCCCCCTTCCCCCCGCCAATGGCGGCGGGGCCGGGCTGGCGCAGAGCGGTCCCGGTGGGGCCGCGGCCGCCGCTCCCCACACCTCCCACCCGCTGACTCACGCCCACTGGCACGGCCGGATCCCCCGGCGCACACTGGCCCCGCGGCCAGCTTCGCCGTTCCCACCCGCCTCGCACGCCCACACGCACGCTCGCCCCGGCCCCTCGCACGCTCGCGCCCTGTCCCGCGCTGCCACGGCTCGGCGTGGCCGTGGCGCAGCTCGGCGTGACATGGCGCGGCATGGCGCACGGTCAGAGAGCAGCCCCCGGCTCTGCCCCCTCCGGCCACGGTGCCGGTTATGACAGGGAAGGGTCGCTGAGACCGTACACAACTCATCTCACCCATGAGCAGGCGGTGCCGGAGGAGCCCAGCGCCGCGGCGGGCGCAGCACCACGGGGCCGGCTGCCAGCACCGGGCAGATGGGCAGCAGGGTCCCACCCTGGCCCCCCTGCCACCCCCCGGCAGCGTCAGCCCGGGAACTCCCTGGCCGGACTCCCCGTGGCCAGCACCGTGAGTCAGCCTGGCCGGCACCGCTCCTGGCTCCGGCACTGCCACGGCCGGCAAGAAAATCCCCCACGCTGGGCGCCAGCCGGGAGGGAAGGGTGGTCCCAGCCCCAGCCCCGGGGTCCAGAGGCTTTTCGGGGGCTTTGCACCTCACGGCGGTGCCGGGAACTCTGGCAGCTCCGGCACAGCCACGCAGGCACCGCGCCGGCCCCGGCCACCCCACAACCGCCCCAGCACGGCCCTGGTCACCCCATGCTCTCCCCCACGCCAAGCCAGACCCTGCGGCGTGGCGGGAACGTGCTGGCGGGTTTTGGGGCTGGTGGCACCCAGGACCCCCGGCGGCGGCCGGAGGAAAGGGTTAAGAGGGAAGCGAAGCCGCTTCCCCCTCATCGCTGCCAAACCGCAGCCCGGGGGCCAGGCTCTCGGCCCCAAATCCGCAGAGGGTCACACGTGTGACGAGCATGCCAGGCCTCAGCACAACCACACCAACAGTGCCGAGGGGGTGCAAGCTGGGCGGGTGGGCATCATTGGGACTGGGGCAGGGGGCAGCAAGGGGTGCTCCCCCCACCCCCCCAAGCTGCTCTTCACCCCCGCGCCGAGCACGGCGCAGATGGGAATGTGCTGGGAAGATGGAAACCGTTTCCCCTGCCAGCAAACGGGGCCAGGGCGGGTGGGGGGGGCCCCGGCCCCGGGGGGGGGTCACTCCGGCCACGGCTGCTCCGGCCCGCAGGTTTCTGGGCCGGGAGCCGGCAGCGGGGTCCCCAGGGCGGCGCTGCCGGGAAAGGGAGGGGGTCTCCAGCCCCCCCCAGCCCTGCCCCTCCCTGCGGCGCTGGGAAGGTGGGGGGCTGCACCCCACTGCCCCCCCAGCTCCGCCGCACGGCTGCACCCTAATATTGAGGGGCTCCCATTTGGCGGAGGGAGGGAGGCGGGGGGGTTGCAGCCCCCCGCAGCCCCGGGGGCGCCTGGGCGAGGTGACGGTCCCCCGGGTCCCCGCGGCGGCGGGGACGTGCGCGGGGCGCAGGGTTGGGTTACTCCCTCGGCTATTTCGGGGCTGGAACATTCCTAGCGGGGCCGGGGCCGCACGCGGAGACGCCGGGAGCTGGCAGGGACCCTCCCGCACCGCGTCCCCATGCTGGGCACCCCCGGGAGGTGCCACCCCCAGTCCCCTGAGCCAGGCAGGGGCCAGGATGCGGCCCCCATCTCCTCCCCCTCCCCCCATGCTTTGCAAGCCACGCAGCCCCTTTAAATATTTGGCAAATACGAAATAAGTGTAATATAATTTCCTCGGTGTTATAATTTAAGATTAATCCATATTGTTATGGCACTAAATAAATGCCGTAATATTGAAATGCAGTTCAAATTAGCTTGACAGAGTGCCAGAAGTACAATTAAAATGTTATCCGATGGGTAATCACACGGCAGTCGCTCCGTGCTAAGTGCCACTCGCAAGCTGTCGGCTTTCGACGGAGGGAAGGAAGGGGAGGCTGGAGCCGCCGAGCGGCCGCGCGCCGCCGCATGCTTGCTTGCACGCTCACCGGGGGCCCGCACGCCGCGCCGGGGCTGCCCCCGCGCTCGCCGCCGCTTGCCCGGGGCTCGCTGCTTGCCCGGGGCTCGCCGCTTGCCCGGGGCTCGCTGCCCGCTCCTTGCACGGCCGCAGCACGTGGCCACCGCGCGCTGCTGCTGCTGCTGCTGCTGCCCGGTGCGTGCTCCTTGCACGCCGTTTGCACGGCTGGCGCCGCGCGGGTGCTGCTCGGCCTGCGGGCACAACTTTGCACGCCCGCCGCGTGGTTTGCACCCCCGGCGCCCGCCGCTTGGCAAAGCCC